>BKCP01005206.1:622381-662567 GCA_008636005.1 Striga asiatica | reverse complement strand
GATCTGATGGTACCCGGCCCTTAGGTCGAGCTTAGAGAAATAACGGGATCCACCTAGCTCATCGAGCATGTCGTCGACACTTGGTATAAGAAATCGATCTTTAGTGGTTGCGGCATTCAGTGCGCGATAGTCGGTGCAAAACCTCCACGTGCCGTCTTTTTTCTTGGCTAGTAACACCGGTGACGAGAATGGGCTTGAGCTGTGTTGAATGAGCCCGGACTCAAGCATCTCACCAACTTGCCTCTCTATTTCGGTCTTTTGGAAGTGTGCATACCGGTATGGATGGACGTGTATCGCATGCTGCTCATTGACCGGGTATTCGATGGTCAAACTCCCGATGCGGCGGCAAGCCCTTAGGCTCCCCTAGGACTTGCTCAAACTCCTCGAGTAATGTGCGCACCTCGCTTTGATGTATGTCGGGCTCGGTTGTAGTTGTGCTCGTGTCTTCGACCACGACGACGAAAATTTGGCCACCCCCGCGCCAAACTCTCTCGATGCTCTTGAGACCAACCTCCTTGGTCCCACTAACTTCACTAGCCTTTAAGGTGACTTGCTGTTCTCCTGCCCTGAACTTCATGACACCAGTTTTGTAGTTGGTAGTCACTTCTCCTAAACCTTCGAGCCATTGGACTCCTAACACCACATCAGGTCCAACCAGGGGTAATGCGTAGAGGTCGGCCTTGATGGTGACTCCTTGGAACTTGATTGGCACCTTGCGATAGGACTCGGTGCACCTCAACCGTTCACCATTAGCTACTCGGACTTCAAATGGCTCGATCGTGGTGGTGGACAAATTTAGCTTTTGGGACAGCGTGGTGTTGATGAAATTATGGGATGACCCATTGTCCACGAGTACGATCACGTGGCGGTCCTTAACCCACGTCGGTAGCCACAACGTCCTCGGCCCTCGGGTACCAGCCATAGCGTGCATCGAAATTTCAGCTTCATCTTCGAGCACTTCAGTTCGAACCTCACTCTCCTCAACCTCGGGTTCTTCCTCATTATCGGAGTCCGTGACATCGATTAAAAACGCCTGCTTGCATCGGTGGCCCGGCGTGAATTTCTCTTCGCATTTGAAGCACAGGCCTTGCTTGCGTCGGCGCCTCATCTCTTCGAGCGACAGTCGCTTGACTTCCGGGATAGGTGGTCGAGCGTTACTTGGTGGCCGTATGCTGGGTGCGATATTCGTCGTGCGCCGTGGCTCGGGAAAGCGTGCGTCCGCCCGTCCCCTTCGCGTAGCGGCGAGATGATCGTCGCGACGTCGGGCGATCTTCATGGCTGCCTGCATCGACTCGGGCCGCTCCAATCGAACCTCTGCGGCCAAATCATACTTAAGCCCGCCAATAAATACCCCGACTAATGCAGCCTCGGGCCAGTCCCTTACGTGACATGCCAACCTTTCGAACTCCTTCATGTAATCGCGCAGACTGCCGGTTTGGCGTACGCGCGAAAGGGCCTCATCGTAGTTATGGTAGTTGGAGGTCCCAAAACGCGTGAGTAACTCGCGCTCGAAATCTCCCCATCTAATGGCTCGCTGACGTTTGCGGTATACATTCGTGAGCCAATGCCACCACACGTTGGCCTCGCCATCTAGATAATAGGCCGCATATCGAACACGGTCGTTAACCTCGGTCTCGTTGAGCTCAAAGTATTGTATGGCTCGATTGAGCCATGCCTCGGGATCGGTACCGGTGAAGATGGATAGCGTGAGCCGCGGTCTGTCGAGCCTCGGGGGGTCGTGTGCGTTAGACGCCTGTGACCGTTGATTGAAGTCTTCCTCGTATTCGCGCTCATCGGGTCTAGGTCCCTCCTCCTTGGGTCGATCGCGCCTTGGCTGCCGTGGAGGTGACCGCACAAAGCGTTGAAAGCCGCGCGCCATCTCCTCGAATCCTCGGTTCACGGTTTCCATTAGATCTCGAACCGTAGACTTGGTTGTGTCGATGTCCTCGCTCATACTTCGGACTTGAGCGTCAAGATTATCAATCTTATCCTTCATCTTCTTGTTGGCCATGGCTTTCTTCTCTTGTTTTCTCTCTTTGCTTCGTGGACTCGTTTTGAAGATTTTTTTGATTTTTTTTTTTTTGATAGGAGGGAACGAAAATAAAGAAGAAGAAAAAGGAAAGGGAATGAGACACACGATCTAGATACTCTCAATGAAAGCACCAATGATGAGGATCGCGTGTCCCGATTGCCGATAAGCCACAAACCAGTACCTTGAATCGCCGATAGGTGTCTCGAGGTTTGCACAACCGCACCCCTTGAAACGATAAAATTGCAAAAGAATTCGAAAAGAAATCTAAGGCAAAGTGTTTGAATAAAAAGTTCGGTTTTTCTATTAATTTCTTGATGATTATTTCGAATGACAAAGGGCCTATTTATAGGTGCCAAACTAAGTCTATTCCTAATCTAAGAAGAACTCCTAATGCTTGGAAATAAATAAAGTCCTAAGGAACTAGATCACTAATTAAAGCAATAAAATATTAAAGTCCTAAACAATCTAGAAATCATAGCAGAATAAGGAAACCAATTATCTACGGGATCTTGGGAAGTCTTGACTTGCACTCCAAACCAAACATCCCAACTCTAATCTCGCCGCCTCACGCCCCGACCGCCCGCGCGCCTTGCCTTAGTCCTCGAGGACTAAGGTCGCGTCGCCCTTTAGCGCGCGTGCCTGCCCGTTACGCACATTGCTCGCGCACGCGTCCTCGGCGAGCTCTTCGGGTGCGTCCTAGGCGAGCTCTTCGGGCGCGTCCTCGGCACCTGCCGCGCCACTGCTTCCCGTCACGCTCTGGCCCATCGTACCCGTCGCGGGCGCATCATTCCTCCTCGCTGCGTCACTTCGCTCGCGCACCAATCGCGTGCTTCCATCCGCCGGACCTTCTTTGCTCGCCTCGCATGTCCCACACGCGATGGCCTGTGTTTCCCCCGTCTGTTGCGCTAACCTTTTGCGCGCGTGATAGGCCCGGCTCGAGGCATTCCTGAGCTGCCTAGCCACATCCGCATCACTGCGCCCGCGCGTGCGTGCTGCCCAGTGCCNTTGCGCGCGTTCCCGCGTGATGCGGATGTGGCTAGGCAGCTCAGGAATGCCTCGAGCCGGGCCTATCACGCGCGCAAAAGGTTAGCGCGACAGACGGGGGAAACACAGGCCATCGCGTGTGGGACATGCGAGGCGAGCAAAGAAGGTCCGGCGGATGGAAGCACGCGATTGGTGCGCGAGCGAAGTAACGCAGCGAGGAGGAATGACGCACCCGCGACGGGTACGATGGGCCAGTGCGTGACGGGAAGCAGTGGCGCGGCAGGTGCCGAGGACGCGCCCGAAGAGCTCGCCGAAGACGCGTGCGCGAGCGATGTGCGTAACGGACAGGCACGCGCGCTAAGGGACGACGCGACCTTAGTCCTCGAGGACTAAGGCAAGGCGCGCGGGCGGTCGGGGCGTGAGGCGGCGAGATTAGAGTTGGGATGTTTGGCTTGGAGTGCAAGTCAAGACTTCCCAAGATCCCTTAGATAATTGGTTTCCTTATTCTGCTATGATTTCTAGATTGTTTAGGACTTTAATATTTTATTGCTTTAATTAGTGATCTAGTTCCTTAGGACTTTATTTATTTCCAAACATTAGGAGTTCTTCTTAGATTAGGAATAGACTTAGTTTGGCACCTATAAATAGGCCCTTTGTCATTCGAAATAATCATCAAGAAATTATTAGAAAAACCGAACTTTTTGTTCAAACACTTTGCCTTAGATTTCTTTTCGAATTATTTTGCAATTTTATCGTTTCAAGGGGTGCGGTTGTGCAAACCTCGAGACACCTATCGGCGATTCAAGGCACTGGTTTGTGGCTTATCGGCAATCGGGACACGCGATCCTCATCATTGGTGCTTTCATTGAGAGTATCTAGATCGTGTGTCTTTTTCTACCCCATTCCCTTTCCTTTTTCTTCTTCTTTATTTTCGTTCCCCCCTATAAAAAAAAAAAAATAAAAAAAATCTTCAAAACGAGTCTACGAAGCAAAGAGAGAAAACAAGAGAAGAAAGCCATGGCCAACAAGGAGATGAAGGATAAGATTGATAATCTTGACGCTCAAGTCCGAAGTATGAGCGAGGACATCGACACAACCAAGTCTACGGTTCGAGATCTAATGGAAACCGTGAACCGAGGATTCGAGGAGATGACGCGCGGCTTCCAACGCTTTGCGCGGTCACCTCCACGGCAGCCAAGGCGCGATCGACCCGAGGAGGAGGGACCTAGACCCGATGAGCGCGAATACGAGGAAGACTTCGATCAACGGTCACAGGCGTCTAACGCACACGACCCCCCGAGGCTCGACAGACCGCGGCTCACGCTGTCCATCTTCACCGGTACCGATCCCGAGGCATGGCTCAATCGAGCCATACAATACTTTGAGCTCAAGGAGACCGAGGTTAACGACCGTGTTCGATATGCGGCCTATTACCTAGATGGCGAGGCCAACGTGTGGTGGCATTGGCTCACGAATGTATACCGCAAACGTCAGCGAGCCATTAGATGGGGAGATTTCGAGCGCGAGTTACTCACGCGTTTCGGGACCTCCAACTACCATAACTACGATGAGGCCCTTTCGCGCGTACGCCAAACCGGCAGTCTGCGCGATTACATGAAGGAGTTCGAAAGGTTGGCATGTCACGTAAGGGACTGGCCCGAGGCTGCATTAGTCGGGGTATTTATTGGCGGGCTTAAGTATGATTTGGCCGCAGAGGTTCGATTGGAGCGGCCCGAGTCGATGCAGGCAGCCATGAAGATCGCCCGACGTCGCGACGATCATCTCGCCGCTACACGAAGGGGACGGGCGGACGCACGCTTTCCCGAGCCACGGCGCACGATGAATATCGTACCCAGCATACGGCCACCAAGTAACGCTCGACCACCTATCCCGGAAGTCAAGAGACTATCGCTCGAAGAGATGAGGCGCCGACGCGAGCAAGGCCTGTGCTTCAAATGCGAAGAGAAATTCACGCGGGGCCACCGATGCAAGCAGGCGTTTTTAATCGATGTCACGGACTCCGATAATGAGGAAGAACCCGAGGTTGAGGAGAGCGAGGTTCGAACTGAAGTGCTCGAAGATGAAGCTGAAATTTCGATGCACGCTATGGCTGGTACCCGAGGGCCGAGGACGTTGCGGCTACCGGCGTGGGTTAAGGACCGCCGCGTGATCGTACTCGTGGACAATGGGTCATCCCATAATTTCATCAACACCACGCTGTCCCAAAAGCTAAATTTTTCCACCACCACGATCGAGCCATTTGAAGTCCGAGTAGCTAATGGTGAACGGTTGAGGTGCACCGAGTCCTATCGCAAGGTGCCAATCAAGTTCCAAGGAGTCACCATCAAGGCCGACCTCTACGCATTACCCCTGGTTGGACCTGATGTGGTGTTAGGAGTCCAATGGCTCGAAGGTTTAGGAGAAGTGACCACCAACTACAAAACTGGTGTCATGAAGTTCAGGGCAGGAGAACAGCAAGTCACCTTAAAGGCTAGTGAAGTTAGTGGGACCAAGGAGGTTGGTCTCAAGAGCATCGAGAGAGTTTGGCGCGGGGGTGGCCAAATTTTCGCCGTCGTGGTCGAAGACGCGAGCACAACTACAACCGAGCCCGACATACATCAAAGCGAGGTGCGCACATTACTCGAGGAGTTTGAGCAAGTCCTAGGGGAGCCTAAGGGCTTGCCGCCGCATCGGGAGTTTGACCATCGAATACCCTTGGTCAATGAGCAGCATGCGATACACGTCCATCCATACCGGTATGCACACTTCTAAAAGACCGAAATAGAGAGGCAAGTTGGTGAGATGCTTGAGTCCGGGCTCATTCAACACAGCTCAAGCCCATTCTCGTCACCGGTGTTACTAGCCAAGAAAAAAGACGGCACGTGGAGGTTTTGCACCGACTATCGCGCACTGAATGCCGCAACCATTAAAGATCGATTTCCTATACCAAGTGTCGACGACATGCTCGATGAGCTAGGTGGATCCCGTTATTTCTCTAAGCTCGACCTAAGGGCCGGGTACCATCAGATCCGGCTACACAAGGCTGATATTCCAAAGACGGCCTTTCGTACGCACCAAGGACACTACGAGTATTTGGTGATGCCATTTGGGCTATGCAACGCCCCATCCACCTTCCAGTTTGCTATGAATTCCATCTTCAAGGACCATCTGCGCAAATTCGTCTTGGTATTCTTCGACGACATTCTAGTCTACTCAAAGACGTGGGACGAGCACATAGGGCACTTACGTGTGGTGCTTGAGATCTTGGAGGCTAACTCGTTCTACATCAAGCCGTCCAAGTGCTCGTTTGGACAAGAGATGGTCGAATACCTTGGTCACTTTATTTCACATGATGGTGTGAAGGTCGACCCAAGGAAAATTGAGGCTATGGTCGACTGGCCGAAACCAACCAGCCTGACGCAGTTAAGGGGCTTCTTAGGGATCACAGGTTACTACCGGAAATTCGTGAAGGACTATGGGTCCATTGCCAAACCATTAACCGAGATGACCAAGAAGGGCGGATTCAAGTGGACCGAGTCAAGAGAGGCTGCATTCGAGAAGCTCAAGGGTGCAATGACATCGACGCCTGTTCTAGCCATGCCAAGGTTCGAGGTGTTGTTCGAAGTGCACACGGACGCGAGTGATGTGGGTATTGGTGCGGTGCTAGTCCAGGAAGGACGTCCCTTGGCCTTCCTTAGCAAGGTGTTAGTGTTATTTTTGTTATGTTTTTATTAATGTTTTTTATTATTATTTTTATGTATTTTTAGTAAGTTTGTGGGATTTTGGGTAGTTTTTAGTTTTATTTAGTAATTTGTAATATTTAAGTATTTGTGTGGAATTTTGTATATTTTTCTTGTATTTTTCGAGTATTTGTAAAATAAAGGAACGGTCGAAAATCTCGGAAGAGCAGGATTTTGGAAAGTTATTGAGCATCCTCACATTAATGGAAAGAGGAGCTTGTTAGCTACACACAGGAAAAAGCGGAACTCGATTTCGAGTTCGGATGAGTTCGTACGGAACCGAAGAGTAAAATCGAGCGAGTTGCCGACACCTTGGAAGTTAAAAATCCTTAGATAATTGTATTCTGGGTGAAATTTGTATTGGCATACATCATTGAATAGAGGGGTTCGTTAGCAACGCGTAGAAAAAAACGGAACTCAATTCCGAGTTCGGACGAGCCCAAAACGAGCCCGAGAAGCAGAGCTGCCCGAGACGTGCGCGAATGCGCGCGGAAAAATTCATTCTCGGATTTTGTCCGAAAATTCCAACCTTTCTCTCATTTTTCCTATCTTCTTTGACCTTTTCTTGCATTTTTCTTGGTGGTTGAATTATTGTTGAACTTTGGTTGATGTTAGTTGATGTTAGTATGCTATTTATATCTATAAATAGCAACATTATCATCAAACAAAAGGGGGAGGAAAAAGAAAAGGGAATTTTTCCATATCATTTTATCTTTCCACATTTCTATTTTTACTACATTTGTAAGTTTGAATTTGTAAGATTAAATTGTTGAAGATTGTTGAAGTTTGGACATTAAGTTTGCACTTGCTCTAGCTTGTGGATTACTAGTAAGTTTTCTTTTTATTTTGTGTTTATAATGGTTTATTTACATAAGAATGTGTATGTTAAAATTACTATGAGTAACTAATTTCCTAACTAGGGTTAGGGGATAATCGTTTCGGTTTATTATCGTTTATAAGTATTTTTATTGCTCAATCTTTACAAATTTTATTAATATTATGGTTAAATGTTTGATCACCATTTTAATCTACATAATCGATTTTATAACCGAAAGGGGCGAAGTTGATAGAACTTGATTTGTTTAGAATAGACATGTTCGGAAACGTATTGTTTATGTGTTAACCGTTCCACTAATTTATTTATTTAAGTTTATTCGTATATTACGAGAGTTAGTGCGGATAAACCTCTAGATGAGTAAATTAAGTGAATCGTTTAACTGAGTAATTTAATTACCGATAAATGTTAATAAAACCGGAATTGATTATCCCCAATACCCTAGACTTTTACATTTATTAAAACTTATCTTTGTCATTTTAGTTATTCTCTTTTCTTCCTTAAAACTTTATAGTTTGAAAGTATTTAACTAGTAGAACAATTTATTTGTTTGAAAGTTTTTACTAGTAGAACAACTTATAGTTTGAAAGTATTTAACTAGTAGAACAATTTATTTGTTTGGAAGTTTTTACTAGTAGAACAAATTTTAGTTTGAAAGTATTTACGAGTAAAACGATTTTATTGTTAGAAAGTATTTACTAGTAAAACGACTTTATCATTTGAAAGGTTTTCCGAGTAAAATGATAGCATTTATGTTACTTTTAATTTAGTTTAAAATCCCATTATTAAATTGAATTAGAATGTTTAGGAATATTCTCTTTTGTGAATTGAATAAACATACAATTTAATCCGGCTAACCTTCCTTAGAGAACGACCCGAGTCGGGTAACTCGGTTATTACTTGCCCAAAAATATTACCAACAAAATGGCGCCGTTGCCGGGGAATGTTTAGGAATTATTTTGTGCATCTATTCATATTTTTATTTATTTTTTTTTTTTTATTTTTATTTTTTATTTTTTTTTTGGTTTCGCTTCATTCGTGTGAATTATTGTTTTTGTGTTTCTCTTTGTTTTTAGTTGTATTATTATTTTCGATGTGTTTTATAGTTTGATTTTTTCTCGTTAACAGGTGCTCGTAACGCATTTTTCTTGTTTTTGCATGCGTACTAGAAGTGGCCGAGTGCTCATTTCGGAGGACAAATCCATTAACGAGGCTTTACGAGACTTGTTCGCCAATCTTTCTCTTGAACCATCGAATTCCAACAATCAAAGTGAGATGGCACAAAACGAAGAGGAAGTGAACAACCCACCAAGGTATCTCCTCCGTGACTTAGCCCAACCGGTGATTGGGCCGGTGACTTCATGCATCCGGCTAGGACCGGCGGCTCGGAATTACGAGCTAAAAACCATCCACTACAATCAACTTTCGTCATTTGGCCTTCCCAACGAAGATCCGCTCCATTTTATTCGTGAGTTTTACAACGTTCTCCAAACTTTTCCACTCCATGGGCTTAGTGAAGACCAACTAAAGATGAGGTGTTTTCCCGAAACACTAAAAGACCGGGCTAAGGCTTGGTTTATGACGCTTGCTCCCGACTCTCTCACTAATTAGGAGCAAGTTTATTCAAAATTCATCGGGAGATACTATTCTCATCAAAAGACGAAAGAGCTCCGATCACAAATTGTTTCTTTTGCCCAACAACCAAATGAGCCACTACACGAGGCTTGGGAACGTTTTAAAGATCTTCAAAGGCAATGCCCGCACCACAACTTTCCCCTGGCTTTGTTGATGAACAGCTTCTACGATTCTCTCCACCAAAACCTTCAATACATGGTGGATAATGCGGCCGGTGGTGACATAGGAGCGAAGACGGCCGAAGAGATGATGGACATTTTTGAGACGATGAGTACAAACTCGTCTCAAAAGAGTAGCCGAGGAAAGAAAGTGATGGTCCACGAGATAGCTCCCGGACAAGATATGATGGCTCATCAAATAGCCGAGCTCACAGAACAAATGCGGCTACTAAATGCGAGGAATGCACAACCGGTACAAACTATGGCGGTAGAACCATGCGGTACATGTGGAGTCCACGGGCACCGAGCCGAGGTGTGCCCTTCCGCTTTCGAACAAAACTTTGGGGAGCAATATGCAGATGCCAACGCTCTACAAGGATTCCAAAACCGACCAGTAAACGATCCGTACTCTAACACATACAATCCGGGATGGAGAAATCACCCTAACTTCTCGTGGTCAAACAACAACAACACCCAACAAAATTTCATTCAACAACCGAATCGCCCGAATTTCGCTCCTCAACAACTCATGAGACCAAATTACCCCCAACAACAACCGCAAAGGGGCCCTATGGGAGGGATGCAAAACCAAGGGACTGGTCCAAGCTCGGGTACTCAAGACAACAAATTGGATAAAATCCTCCAATTTATGACGAATCAAGAATCCACCATCAAGCGTATCGAGACGCAAATTGGCCAACTCGCCTCAAGAGTTGGAAATTTGGAGGCCGAATCCAATAAAGGAAAGCTCCCAAGCCAACCCGAGCAAGCAAAGGCCATTACCGTTTTAAGGAGCGGCAAAGTTGTTGACAACCAAGTCCAATTGCCCGAGATAGAGAAACCAGAAGAAATAAATCAGCCCAAGGACGATGAAGTCGAAGAAAACTCACGGGAAAATTCGGAAAAGCCGATGGAAGGTACACTTTTGCACAAGTCCTCAAATCCTTTCAAACCAAGAATCCCTTTTCCGGGCCGACTCCGGGATGAGAAGCAAGAAAAACAATTCCGGGACCTCTACAATATGCTTTCAAAAGTGAATGTAAACCTTCCACTTCTTGACGTAATCAAGAATATGCCGTCTTATGTAAAATTTTTCAAGGACTTGGTGACAAAGAAAAGAAGATTCGAAGATGGCGAGAAGGTTGTGGTGTACGAAGCGGCTAGTACCATGCATCACGACTTACCCAAGAAAGAATGTGATCCTGGGGGTTTCGTGATCAAAATAGCCCTCGGGAATGGAAAAGAAGCTTCGGGGATGCTTGACCTTGGAGCTGGGATTAACCTTATGCCGTTTTCGATATTTCAACGACTCGGTCTCGGAGACTTGAGACCAACCCGAATGTGCCTCCAACTTGCCGACCGTTCAATACGATATCCCAAAGGAGTGGTGGAAGATGTACTTGTTCGTGTGGGGAAGCTCATTATTCCCGTAGATTTTGTTATTCTTGACGTGGGAGAAGTACACGAGAATGGGAAGGATCACACTATCCTTCTCGGAAGACCATTCATGGCCACCACCAACACTCTCATTGATGTAAAGAACGGAATGCTAAACATGACTGTATTGGGCGAATCCGTATCCATTTCAGTTCGAGATGCCACATCCGCATCCTCGGTGAATTTTATTGAAGAATGTGCTTTTATGGATACAATTGATCCGTTCATCGGAGAAATGGCCCAACGAGAATGGGAGGAGAGGCATACACACGACTTCGACAATGGCTCAGAACCAACTGTTGATCTTTGTGAAACCAACCAGTCAGACATTAAACCGACACTAGAACTCAAAGAATTGCCCCGACACCTTAAGTATGTATTCCTCGATGATGCACAACAAAAGCCGGTGATCATTTTTGCCGAGCTTGCGCAAGACGAAGAGAGAGAGCTACTTGAAGTACTTCGGAAAAATCAAAAGGCCATCGGATGGAGCCTCGGAGATCTTAAAGGCATTAGTCCCTCCACATGTATGCACCGAATTGTATTGGAAGACGGTGCTAAGCCATTTCGGGATAGCCAACGGCGGCTTAATCCGAATATGATGGAAGTTGTTAAGAAGGAGGTGTTAAAGCTCTATTCTGAGGGGCTTATATTTCCGGTGGCCGATAGCGAATGGGTGAGCCCTATCCATGTGGTACCAAAGAAAGGCGGTATCACTGTTATTGAGAATGAGAAGAAAGAGATGATTCCGACCCGTATCACTACGGGATGGCGGATGTGTATCGACTATCGGCGACTCAATGCCGTGACGAAGAAGGACCATTTTCCATTGCCTTTCATTGATCAAATCCTCGACCGCCTATCAGGACATCAATACTACTGCTTTCTTGATGGTCTTTCTGGCTACTACCAAGTAGCTATTGCTCCCGAGGATCAGCCCAAGACCACGTTCACATGCCCGTTCGGAACCTTTGCCTTTAGACGGATGCCTTTTGGACTTTGCAACGCACCCGGAACCTTCCAAAGGTGCATGTTTTCTATCTTCTCCGACATGCTCGAGGACTTCCTCCAGGTATTTATGGACGATTTTTCTATCTTTGGTGATTCTTTTTCTCTTTGTCTCCGGAACTTATCTCGAGTTCTTGAGCGTTGCATTGAGTCTAATTTGACTTTAAGTTGGGAAAAAAGTCATTTTATGGTAAAAAGTGGAGTCGTTTTGGGACACGTTGTTTCTAGTCGACAAAGCCAAGGTCGATGTGATTGAAAAACTTCCCCCTCCAGTAAATGTTAAAGGTATAAGAAGTTTTTTGGGTCATGCGGGTTTCTATAGGCGTTTTATAAAAGATTTTTCAAAAATTAGCCAACCCTTGTGTCGCTTGCTTGCTAATGATGTGTCGTTTGTCTTTGATAGTGCATGTTTAGATGCTTTTGAAAAATTGAAAAATAAGCTTGTGAAAGCACCTATTGTGATTGCACCGGATTGGTCGCTACCTTTTGAAATAATGTGTGATGCGTCGAGTCTTGCGGTTGGAGCTGTTTTAGGTCAACGAGTTGATAAATTACTTCGAGTGATTTATTATGCTAGCTTGACTTTAAACGGCGCCCAATTAAATTACATGACAACCGAAAAAGAACTCCTTGCCGTGATTTTCTCTCTTGAAAAATTTAGATCTTACATTTTGGGATCTAAAGTAATTGTGCATTCTGATCATGCGGCACTAAGGTATCTTTTGAGCAAGACTCAATTGAAACCGAGACTTATTCGGTGGATTTTGCTTTTACAAGAATTTGACGTTGAAATCCGTGATAGAAAGGGTTGTGAGAATGTTGTAGCGGATCACTTGTCTCGTATCATTCCGTCTGATTCTTCACTAGCATTGCATGAGCATTATAGAATTAATGATGATTTTCCATATGAGCAATTGAATAAAGTGTCGAATTATCCATGGTATGCGGACATAGTGAATTATTTGTCCGATGGTGTTCTGCTGGCTAACCTCTCTTTTCAAGAGAGGAAACGATTTGTTGCTTTGTGTAGGAACTATTTCTGGGATGACCCGTTTCTTTACAAGATAGGCAAGGATGAGGTGCTACGAAGGTGTGTTCCCGAGGAAGAGCAATCGGATGTACTTACCTTTTGCCACGAGCTTCATTGTGGAGGTCATTTTCAAGGACGAAAGACTGCCTTTAAAGTCCTCCAATCGGGTTTGTTTTGGCCTACTCTTTTCCGCGATGCTTATAATTTTTGTAAAACTTGCGACCGTTGTCAAAGGATTGGGAATATCGGTTCCCGAAATGAAATGCCTCTAGTTAACAATTTACAAGTTGAAATCTTTGATGTTTGGGGCATTGATTTTATGGGACCGTTTCCTAAATCCTTTGGTTTCGAGTATATCTTGCTTGCCGTTGATTATATGTCTAAGTGGGTCGAGGCTATCCCCACCAAGACATGCGATGCTAATGTTGTCGTTAAGTTTTTGCAAAGTAACATTTTGAGTAGGTTTGGATTCCCAAGAGCTATCGTGAGTGACGGAGGCAAACATTTTTGCAACCGTGTATTTGCGAAATTGATGAAAAAATACGCCATATCACACAAAGTTGCGACACCATACCATCCTCAGACATCCGGCCAAGCAGAGACGAGCAACAAACAAATCAAGACTATTCTCGAGAAAACGGTGAATTCGTCCCGGAAGGATTGGTCCCGGCGACTCGATGATGCGCTGTGGGCTCAACGGACTGCATACAAAGGGGTGTTGGGAATGAGTCCTTTTCGGCTCGTTTACGGAAAGGCGTGCCACCTCCCGGTTGAGATCGAACACAAAGCATTTGGGCGATAAAGAAGATGAACTTTGACCTTGATACCTCCGGAAAAGAACGACTGTTGCAGCTCTCGGAACATGAGGAATTGAGGAACGAGGCATATGAGAATTCGAAGATTTACAAGGACAAGGTCAAACGACTACACGACGCTCGCATTGTTCGAAAGGAATTAGCACCGGGTATGCAAGTTCTACTTTTTAACTCCCGACTTCGTCTATTTCCGGGAAAACTTAAGTCCCGGTGGAGTGGCCCGTATATTATCGATGACGTCCTATCTTTCGGAGCAGTTCGACTCCGAAATTCATCTACCGGTGAGTTATTTGTTGTCAACGGACAAAGGATAAAGCCATATATTGGAGGAGAAATCGGCAAGAAGCATGTCGAGACCGTCAATCTCGGCGAACCACAGTACGATTGATCGTTACAATGCCGAGCTCTAGGCAATAAACCGAGCACTTTTGTATATATTAATATAAAAAAATAAAAAAAAATTGAGATCCCGAATCATCGTGATGTGTTGAAGAAAATACCGGCCCATGCACGATTCTTCAAGAAAGTTGCCACGAACTAGAAAAGGTCCGACAGTGACGGGGATGTGATAATCTGTGAGGCAGAGAGTGTTTTGCATCATCTCTTGCCAAAGAAAGAAATAGATCCTGGAGGCTTCGTGGTCAACATTGCCTTCGGGAATGAGAAAGAGGCTTTGGGAATGCTCGATCTTGGAGCAGGCATAAATCTCATGCCACTATTTGTTTATCGACAGTTCGAGCTTAAGGGTTTGAAGCCTACATCCATCCTCCACCAGAACAACCCGACGCACAGTTATTTATCACTGTGCTTAGTACGTTTTTCTTTCTTTTTCTCTTTTATTTTGTACAATTTGTTTTAGTCGGTTAGTTATACTCTCTTGCACCGCGAATCGACAATGGGGACATTGTATGATTTTAAGTGTGGGGGAGTTTTACGTGAATATTTGGTTAACCATGTTTTCACGTAAGCACGAAAAAAAAAAAAATGAAAGAAAAAAATAAAAAGGAAAAAAGGAAAAAAAATATATATATAAAAGAAAAAACAGAAAAAAAAATTAAAAAAAAAAATTGTTTGAATTGTTTTGTTTAAGTTTTTATCTTTGTTCGGGACGAACAAAGAATTAAGTGTGGGGGAGTTGTTAGTGTTATTTTTGTTATGTTTTTATTAATGTTTTTTATTATTATTTTTATGTATTTTTAGTAAGTTTGTGGGATTTTGGGTAGTTTTTAGTTTTATTTAGTAATTTGTAATATTTAAGTATTTGTGTGGAATTTTGTATATTTTTCTTGTATTTTTCGAGTATTTGTAAAATAAAGGAACGGTCGAAAATCTCGGAAGAGCAGGATTTTGGAAAGTTATTGAGCATGATCACATTAATGGAAAGAGGAGCTTGTTAGCTACACACAGGAAAAAGCGGAACTTGATTTCGAGTTCGGATGAGTTCGTACGGAGCCGAAGAGTAAAATCGAGCGAGTTGCCGACACCTTGGAAGTTAAAAATCTTTAGAAAATTGTATTCTGGGTGAAATTTGTATTGGTATACATCATTGAATAGAGGGGTTCGTTAGCAACGCGTAGAAAAAAACAAAACTCAATTCCGAGTTTGGACGAGCCCAAAACGAGCCCGAGAAGCAGAGCTGCCCGAGCCGTGCGCGAATGCGCGCGGAAAAATTCATTCTCGGATTTTGTCCCAAAATTCCAACCTTTCTCTCATTTTTCCTATCTTCTTTCACCTTTTCTTGCATTTTTCTTGGTGGTTGAATTATTGTTGAACTTTGGTTGATGTTAGTTGATGTTAGTATGCTATTTATATCTATAAATAGCAACATTATCATCAAACAAAGGGGAGGAAAAAGAAAAGGGAATTTTTCCATATCATTTTATCTTTCCACATTTCTATTTTTACTACATTTGTAAGTTTGAATTTGTAAGATTAAATTGTTGAAGATTGTTGAAGTTTGGACATTAAGTTTGCACTTGCTCTAGCTTGTGGATTACTAGTAAGTTTTCTTTTTATTTTATGTTTATAATGGTTTATTTACATAAGAATTTGTATGTTAAAATTACTATGAGTAACTAATTTCCTAACTAGGGTTAGGGGATAATGGTTTCGGTTTATTATCGTTTATAAGTATTTTTATTGCTCAATCTTTACAAATTTTTATTACTATTATGGTTAAATGTTTGATCACCATTTTAATCTACATAATCGATTTTATAACCGAAAGGGGCGAAGTTGATAGAACTTGATTTGTTTAGAATAGACATGTTTGGAAACGTATTGTTTATGTGTTAACCGTTCCACTAATTTATTTTTGTAAGTTTATTCGTATATTACGAGAGTTAGTACGGATAAACCTCTAGATGAGTAAATTAAGTGAATCGTTTAACTGAGTAATTTAATTATCGATAAATGTTAATAAAACCGGAATTGATTATCCCCAATACCCTAGACTTTTACATTTATTAAAACTTATCTTTGTCATTTTAGTTATTCTCTTTTTTTCCTTAAAACTTTATATTTGAAAGTATTTAACTAGTAGAACAATTTATTTGTTTGAAAGTTTTTACTAGTAGAACAACTTATAGTTTGAAAGTATTTAACTAGTAGAACAATTTATTTGTTTGAAAGTTTTTACTAGTAGAACAAATTTTAGTTTGAAAGTATTTACGAGTAAAACGATTTTATCGTTAGAAAGTATTTACTAGTAAAACGACTTTATCATTTGAAAGGTTTTCCGAGTAAAATGATAGCATTTATGTTACTTTTAATTTAGTTTAAAACCCCATTATTAAATTGAATTAGAATGTTTAGGAATATTTTCTCTTTTGTGAATTGAATAAACATACAATTTAATCCGACTGACCTTCCTTAGAGAACGATCTGAGTCGGGTAACTCGGTTATTACTTGCCCAAAAATATTACCAACACAAGGCACTTGGCACGACCCGACTAGGATTGTCCGTGTATGTGAAGGAGATGCTCGCAGTCGTCGAGGCGGTACGATGCTGGAGGCCCTACCTCTTAGGGCGACGTTTTCGGATCGTGACCGATCAACAACCGCTCAAACACTTACTCGAGCAAAGAATCGTAACGCCCGAACAACAAAAGTTTGTCTCAAAGCTTATGGGCTTCGACTTCGAGATAGTGTACAGGCCGGGTCGACAAAACGTTGTGGCCGACGCCCTGTCGAGACGGACGGACGTCGCTGAGCTCGAAGCCATAACCGGGCCGACGTGGGCGATATGGGAAGAGATAAGGAGGGCGCAAGAAGGCGACACCCAATGTCAAGACTTACTGCGAGCTATAGAGGCAGGAGATGCGGCCGTGGCCGACTACGAGTTGCATAATGGTCTCGTGTTACATCGAGGCCGAATGTATGTCCCGGATAGTGGGCAACTCCGCGAGCAAATTTTGCAACACTTCCACGACTCTAAGATCGGCGGGCACTCAGGATTCTATCGTACTTCGATGAGAATGGCCAATACCTTCTTTTGGCCAGGCCAGCAAGGCGCAGTTCGGGAGTATGTCGCGCATTGCGACGAGTGCCAGCGCACTAAGGCTGACGCACAACGACCAAGTGGTCTATTGCAACCTTTACCCGTGCCCGAGAATATTTGGGAGGACATCACCATGGACTTTATCGAGGCGCTGCCTATTTCTAATGGGTTCAATGGGGTCATGGTCGTGGTCGATCGACTAACGAAGTACGCGCACTTCGTACCAATCACGCATCCCTACACGGCAAGGTCCATCGCTAAGCTTTTCATTGAGTACGTCATGAAATTGCATGGGGTGCCACGCTCGATTGTCTCTGATCGTGACCGGATTTTTATGAGTAGCTTTTGGTCTGAGTTCTTTAAGCTCCAGGGGACCAAGCTCTCAATGAGCTCTGCCTATCACCCGCAGACGGATGGCCAAACCGAGGTAACCAACCGCACGCTAGAGCAATACTTGCGGTGCTATGTGCACCAATTTCCGAAGAAGTGGGAGAGCTTTCTACCATGGGCCGAGTATTGGTACAACACCACTTACCACGAGTCGACCAAGGCTACACCATTCGAGTTGGTGTACGGGCGCAAACCACCTACACTCATAAATTATTCGGAAGGAGTTGCTATCAATGATGAAGTGGGGCGAGAACTTGGGGAGAGAGACTTAATGTTATGAGAACTGAAGAGGACTCTCGAGGGGTCGATTAACCGCATGAAAACCTTTCATGACGGCAAAAGGCGCGAAGAGAGTTTTGAGCCAGGCGAGTATGTCTACTTGAAGCTGCGGCCCTTTAGGCAGCGAACGACGGCGCAAAGGGCGGCGACGAAGCTCGGGGTACGCTATTACGGGCCGTACCAAATTTTGAAGCGCATAGGGCAAGTAGCTTATCGCCTAGAGTTACCAGAAAGTTCACACATCCATCCAGTCATACACGTCTCACAGCTCAAAAGAAGTCTAGGAGAGGCGCACAAGTGGTGCGAAGAGCTTCCCGCGACGGCAACGGATGGGCGGGCTATTGTGAGGCCTAGACGTGCGCTCGACTATCGCCAAGTAAGGAAGGCGGGACGCTACCGTTGGGAGGTGTTAGTCGAGTGGGAAGAGTTGCCATCGGAAGAGGCTACGTGGGAGGATATAGATGAGATGCACGAGCAGTTCCCTGATTTCATCCTTGAGGACAAGGAAGCACTTGAAGGGGACGGGAATGATACGGATGTGGCTAGGCAGCTCAGGAATGCCTCGAGCCGGGCCTATCACGCGCGCAAAAGGTTAGCGCAACAGACGGGGGAAACACAGGCCATCGCGTGTGGGACATGCGAGGCGAGCAAAGAAGGTCCGGCGGATGGAAGCGCGCGATTGGTGCGCGAGCGAAGTGACGCAGCGAGGAGGAATGACGCGCCCGCAACGGGTACGATGGGCCAGTGCGTGACGGGAAGCAGTGGCGCGGCAGGTGCCGAGGACACGCCCGAAGAGCTCGCCGAGGACGCGCCCGAAGAGCTCGCCGAGGACGCGTGCGCGAGCGATGTGCGTAACGGGCAGGCACGCGCGCTAAGGGGCGACGCGACCTTAGTCCTCGAGGACTAAGGCAAGGCGCGCGGGCGGTCGGGGCGTGAGGCGGCGAGATTAGAGTTGGGATGTTTGGCTTGGAGTGCAAGTCAAGACTTCCCAAGATCCCTTAGATAATTGGTTTCCTTATTCTGCTATGATTTCTAGATTGTTTAGGACTTTAATATTTTATTGTTTTAATTAGTGATCTAGTTCCTTAGGACTTTATTTATTTCCAAGCATTAGGAGTTCTTCTTAGATTAGGAATAGACTAGTTTGGCGTCTATAAATAGGGCCCAATGTCATTCGAAATAAGGAATCCAGAAATTAATAGAAAAACCGAACTTTTGTTCAAACACTTTGCCTTAGATGTCTTCTTGATTACTTTTGCAATTTTATCGTTTCAAGGGGTGCGGTTGTGCAAACCTCGAGACACCTATCGGCGATTCAAGGCACTGGTTTGTGGCTTATCGGCAATCGGGACACGCGATCTTCATCAGGGGCTCAATGCGCGGGGCGCTGGACGAGTGGGAGGATGATGTCGAAGAAGCGCGCGTGCGCAACAACCGCACAGGTGGCGGAGACGCGCGCGAAGCGATGAGCAAGAGCGAGAGAGAAGCCGAGCGAGCTGGCGTGCGCAGCACTCGCGCGAGGGTCGAACAGGCGCGGGCGATAAGGCGCGAGCGAGCGACACAGGCAGAGGCGCACGCGTGCAGTTGGGACACGGGCGTTACTGCGCGTGACAAGGACTAGGCCTCACAGGCGGCGCGATGCGAGTGGCTAGGGTTTGGGCATGACCGACTTGAGGGGCAAGAAAGGAGATTTGGGGCGTGATTTACTGTAATGCCGCACTTTTATTTGCCAAAAATCAGAATAAATTTTACAAAATTTATTTCAAAACACTTGAGGCGCTACTCATTTCCAAAAACCATTTCAACATTTTCATAAATGCAACTCCCAAACGGGTTCAGTAATCATAAATAGGTCAACATCCAAACCGGGTTCATAAATAATATCAACTCCCAAAACTAGGCTCATCAAATCCATAAATACTAGGGAGTACACTTCCGATCAATAATCCAGTACTCAACGTAAATCCGGAATGCATAAATCATACTAAGCAGTTTTAAACAGCGGAAGTAATCACTAATATGACCACCACTTGCCTCCCTCTGTCGTGCCCGCAATTACTAACCTGCATCAATGAAGAGCAGGTGGGAATGAGGACAATAGGAATAATTGAGGTGCTCACCACTATGCAATAAACATTTACGTATCAAACAGTAAGAGAGAAAGTACGATCACAGCATGTACATGAATCAATTTAAGTATCCCAAGTTTCATCGTAAATTCACAGTGTTCAGACTCATGTGCACATCTATACCAATAGGCTACTGCCGGTAGATGTATCGAAGGCCCTAACTCGGGCCATGCTTCGAATGCCCCATGGGCTCTACATCTATGCCCTCCGGTCTTACACACCGAATCGCCCCACGTGCTTCCATCGATGCCCGGACTGTAGGAGTAACCCCTCGCGTTTATTTTTTCATAAATACGGGACAACCGTTCGACGGCCGGTACAGCTCACATCGAAGGCTACATGATTCGTAGGCACACCTTGATCATACATAAGTACGGTAAACAATTTATTGCATAGACAATTTTAAATAAAACCCACCTGGTGATTCGGTAGAGAAGTCACACAAATAGGTCGGCAGGGCGAGGCTAGAATCCTCAAACACCTACATTAAGTCCAGATGTTATAATCAACATCTATTCTGACTTAAACGGTAATCACAATTTTTCCTAGCCGAACTTGATTCGACTAAGTTGTTCGTGAAGTTCTGTGGATGTGGGAACTCTAGGACTTAGACTCAATCAGACCACATATCGATGTTCACACAATCGCAAATTAAAAGACAAACAAACAAGCCACTAGTAAACACAAAACAAATTTGGTCAACAACACTTAACCAAATATCACTATATAAGACAATTGTCAAAATTCACACTTGTATTAGAAGGTCCATCAAACCAACGAGTTAGGCTCTTAAAATTTTACATAAAATTTACCTCCCAATACTTAGATAAATCACCAAGTTTCAGCCTCAAAATCGTTATACACGATTTTATAAAATTCAAACAAGTTTTTCAACAAAAACGAGCCTAAATTAAAAACCTAAGATAATGAACGATTCAGACCTTGAAATATTTATCTAAGGAACTTCAGCATATGAACAGCGACTGTAACGCCCCACTTTTATTTTCCGAAATTCAGAATAAATTTTTCAAAATTTATTTCAAAACACTTGAGGCGCTACTCTTTTTCAAAAACAATTTCAACAATATCACATATGCAATTCCCAACGAGTTCAATAATCATAAATTGTCAACACCCAAACTGGGTTCAATTATCGTAAATAGTCAACACCCAAACCGGGTTTATAAATGACATCAACTCCCAAAATTGGGTTCATCAAATCCATAAATACTAGGGAGTACACTCCCTATCGATAATCCAGTATTCAACATAAGTCAGAAATGCATAATTCATAATAAGCAATTTAAGCAGCGGAAATAAGCTATAACATGACCACCACTCTTCCCACAGTCGTGCCCGCAATTACTAACCTGCATCAATAAAGAGCAGGTGGGGATGAGCACAATAGGAAAATCGAGGTGCTCACCACTATGCAATAATTAATGTTCAATTTCATAAAATAAGGCAGGTATGGTCGCAGTATGAACACAAATCAATTAATATCCCATCTCCTTCCCAGAGTCAACTCTCATGTGCACACCTATACCAATAGACCACTGCTGATACACATCAAAATCCCCAGCGGGCCTTACATTCGATGCCCAGACAGTGGGAGTAAATCCACCCCGAATGCCCGAAAACATCCCTTCGGACTTACATCGAGGATCACAACCATGGCTCACGCCCTGACTGCCATACATAAATAAAGGGAGACACCCCATCGGGTACGTTCTATAGCTACGGGGATAACCGTTCGACGTCCAATATAGCTCACATCGAAGGCTACATGGTTCACATACATACTTTGATCATACCACAACAATAACAATTAATTAATGCATAGAAACTTTGCAAATAAAACCCACCTGGTATTCCGGAATGGCAAATCACAACAAGTAGTGGAACGTAGGTCGAGGCTCGACTACTCAAACGCCTACATTTAAACGAGATAATAATCAATAATTTATCTCACTACTCGAAATTAACATATTACTCACACTTAATAAAAAAAATAATGATTAAAGGATTTTTTTTAGGGGAAAATCCACTTTTGGTCCTCTATGTTTAGGGGGTATCCAGACTGAGTCCCTATTATGTTTTGGTGCCCAATTTTAGTCCTTAAAACAAAAAAATTTAGTCCCTATAATAGAGAAAAATCCACTTTTAGTCCTCCATGTTTAGGGGTATCCAGACTTAATCCCTATTATGTTTTGATGCCCAATTTTAGTCCTTAAAACAAAAAAATATAGTCCTTTTACCTCAATTTATGTGAATTAACGGTCCATTTTTGCTCGACCGTTATGTTCTTCATTTTTTTAAAATTGTTGACTAATGTCAACTTTGACCAAAGGAAAATAAAAGAAAATTTAAATGCTGAAAAAAAAGGTAAAATAAAAGGCAGAAATGGTGAACTGCAGTGAAACGTAGAAAAAAAAAAACCTGACCGCCTAGAGACTAAATCCGAACAAATGGATGGAAATGGTGTGGTATTTTGTACATGTGAGCTGGTTGCAAAGTTGACTACATGCTGGAAGGATGATAATCCCGAGAGAAGATTCTTGAGTTGCCCTCTATATCCTGTAAGTACTTTCTGTGAACTTCAATTGGAATATGATAAGAAATGGTTAAAACACAGAGGGTTGATAGGTGCAATTTTTTTCGATGGCATGACCCGGAAATGGGTGCAAGAGCAGTAGCTGTGATTCCAGGCTTGCTCCGCAGCGCGAATGCTAGGGAAATAGAAATCAGACGAGCAAAAATTTTAATTTAATTTGGTGCAATTTCTTGTTTTAGTTTAATTTTTGATTAATATATTTTCAGCATTTAAATTTTCTTTTATTTTTCTTTGGTCAAAGTTGACATTAATCAACAAATTTTAAAAAAATAAAGAACATCACAGTCGAGCAAAAATGGACCGTTAATTCACAGAAATTGAGGTAAATGGACTACATTTTTTTGTTTTATGGACTAAAATTGGGCATCAAAACATAATAGGGATTAAGTCTGGATACCCCTAAACATGGAGGACTAAAAGTGGATTTTTCCCTATTATAGGGACTATATTTTTTTGTTTTAAGGACTAAAATTGGGCACCAAAACATAATAGGGACTTATTTTTTTGTTTTAAGGACTAAAATTGGGCACCAAAACATAATAAGAACTCAGTCTGGATACCCCCTAAACATGGAGGACCAAAAGTGGACTTTATCCTTTTTTTTATTGGATTTTATCGGAATTTTCGTGGACTTGGAACTCTCAAATTCTAAAAGAAAAAGGCTCGGAGGACAAAATTGGAATCTCGGGACTTAAAATAATTTTTCTCAAATTTTTCTCATTTTGAAAATATTTTTAAAATGATATCTCCCACTTTTTCATTGCGATTGTATATGTATTCAGAACATTGTATTAGGACTATGTCGTCTTTGAGTTATATGATCTCCTCTGTCGTGTTGAAAAAAAAAAAAAAAAATTGAAATTGGTACAAAAAACGGCTTCTGAAACTCAAAATTATGCTAAAAACCGATCTGGGCCGCGAAGGACCATTAATCTACATTCTGGGCCAAAAACTGCCAAGGAAATTGGGCCTGAACACGCCATTTGGGCCGCTGAAAACAGGCAAGCAGGATGCGGGCCTGTACTGGGCTTCGCGGGCTTCTTCTGCCGACCGAGAGGAGGGCCGCGTGCGGGCTGGAACGGGCCAGAGAGCCCGCGCGCCTTAGGGATAAATTAAAAAGAAAAAGGCTGCTGGGAAGAATCGAACGAAGGACCTAACACAAGGAATGGAACGCAGCATAACATTGCACCACTTACTTGGTTTTGACATAAATGAAACAATAACCTTACTTAAATAAAAACAGAAGCCTGGGAGCAGAACATTAAAAGAACAGAACTGGGACGTTTACAGAGACTCTGAAATGGGAACAGGGACTGAAAAACGGCGACCAATTATGACGGCGATCGATTCCTCGCTACCGAAGTTCCATGCTCACCATCAACATACAAGATTATAATTTTTCAGAGCTTAGAAAAATATAAAAGGCGGGTTTCAGGTTTTTGAAAAAAAAACGACTCGACAACACACGGTTTTCGAAAGTAAATGATCGTCAACATAACGACGGCAAGGCTCGAAACATTTAAACGAGACTCCGAATTCAAACGAATTTATCACAGCTATAACAGGACCGGATTAATACAATAAACGAGAGTTCTAACATGTCCACACAGCTATAACAGGACCGGATTAATACAATAAACGAGAGTTCTAACATGTCCACGACGATTCACGATTCCACACGTATAAATATTCGAAATTCACGAACGAATCGAAAAGGAACATCGAAACTCGAAACCACGCATAATAATCAACGAATCGATAGAACGATCACGTTATATCTACCAACATGATATACGAGCATGAACAAAAATACGAGAAGGTTCGGAAATATTTACCCGACTTCAAATTTACGAGCTTGGACGGAAAACGAACGGGTGAACGGAAATTGAACGGCACTAAGAACTCCTCGAAGGTGATGCTCGAGAACTTGACGACGGACGGTGACTGACCGGAGACGGGCGCCGATGGACAGAGTTGCCGGAAGAGGAAGGGTCTGCCGGATTTAATGGTGGTTCGCCGGAATTTGGAAATTGCAGCGAGGAAGGGCCGCAGCTCGAACAGAGGGCGCGAATGCTCTATCGACGGATGGCAACGAGGGCTGCTGCAATAAGGAGACGCCGGCGAGGATGGTTGAGGTTTACCGAAGACGATGGTGGTCCTCCGGTAACAATAGCATTTTTTTTTTTTTTAAACGAAAGGATTCTGAGGGAAAAGAATCTCTCGACCTATTCATAAGTAACAGAGATGAACGTGCGGAGAGAATCTCGTGAAAATCGCGAAGGTGGGAGATGACTCGGTCGCAGAAGAAAAGATTGAATCCATTCGTAAATTTGCACGTGAAACAATTAATATGGGCTCAAACATTTTATCTCCAATGGGCCAATAATATCTCAATTTGGGCTGAAAACATTTAATATATTGGACCAGGATTTAATAACAAAAGGGCTGGAAAATAAATTTGTTTGGGCTCAAATAAACAACATAATATATGGACTGGAATTTCACAAAAATTGATTCGAAAATAATATAATCGAGATGAAAAATATATTTTGATAAAATGGGCAGAAGGAATACGACGCGATAACAAGAATTCCCGACCGATTCAAATAACGACGAATGACAAATAAAATTACGCGACTTATTATATTAATTAAACTACATCTAATTAAAAAAATAATAAGTCTAAACAGAAAATATGTCGAGCAATAATACAATAGGCAATTAATAATTTATAGCATTTAATAATAATAGCAACAATTATATATAATTAATAATAATAATAAATAATTCTCAAAATTCCATAATTCAAACGGAGCATTACAGCGACATATAAAAATATCAGCCTTAAACACTTAGCATGTAAATTTATAAAATTAAAGCAACATTCAGCAATTCTTCGAATTTCCATCAGAATTGAACCTAAACAAACTCCAAAAATTTCGATATTTTTAAAGCATGAAATACCTCACAAAATGAGCATGTCAACCAACAATCAGAATTTTTCAGCAACTGAACGAGTTTTCATAATTAAAACAAATTCTGGCCGAATCACAAAATAAATTATTTACCCTATCAAACCTACTCCAAAAATTCTAAAAATTTTACACAACATAACCACATACCAGAGGCACATTATACTAAAGTTTTAGCACATTTGAAGCACTACACAATTAATTATGCATTTAACAAGAATCTGAACAGAAATCAATTTAATTTTTAAAAATAGCTACCGGCCTTTACAAATTACAAAATTGTTACACAAGCTACAATTTCAACAGAAACAATTGCACAAAATTTCAAGGCAATTGGACCTGTACTCGATTTATGATGAATTTTACATTCAAAACAGCAATTACAAAATTCGAAAATTCATAACTTCAAATTTATAAGTTCAAATGACATAAGGCCAACGCCATTGTGTTTGCCCCGATCCTAAGTCCCTAAATACACAGCAACTAATCACTTAATAAGGGTTCTCGTTCGATTCGCACGAATCGACGAAATTCACATACAAGCACGACGATATGAATAACGAGACAGCAATATCACATAAAATCATAACTAGATGAACACATAATGCACGAACGATCACGACATTATTTACGTAATATAAACGAGAAGTTGGGATTCGATACCGTTCTCGAAAAACGAGCGAGAAGGGTTCGAATGGGCTCGACGGTGAACTTCGTCTCGCGAAAAAAGAAAGCTCGTCGTGCGGGAGGAGAGCTCGCTGCTGTGGGGTCGCGGTTGCGAGAGGGTGCAGTAGGGTCACCGGGGTTGCTGCTCGAAGGAAGGTCGAACTCGCCGGAAAATCTCACAAACAGAGGTCGCTGTTTGATCAAACGGAGGCGCTGATGGCGTCGCGGGCGGTGGATGAGCAGGTCACCGGGGTTCGTCGCGTGAGTTGCTGTTCGCCGGCGAGGAGGAGTTTGCAGAGGAGGACGATGGTGAGATGATGGTGATAGGCTGAGAGATGACGATCAGTTTAACGAGAGAAAGGGGGAAGAGATCGAACGCGACAGATGAAAAAAAATAAAAGGCTACGGTGTGCTGAGGGTTTCTCAAAGTCTGCTACGAATTAATATAAGCGAGAGGTAGCAGATTTAGGAAGGCTGCGGAATACTAGTGTCGAGGGTTTCTGTGACTTAATTCTCAAGACACACATCACAACCTCACACGCACATACACGCACACACGCACACATACTCACCGAAATTAAGGTAAACCGGGTCTTGCCGGTTCACATAGGCCGGGTTCGCGGGTTTGGGCGAGGTTCAAGGAAACAATTTGGCTCTCGGGCCCGACTAGTCGAAATATTAAATCGATTTGGCTCGAGAATAAAATCGCAAAATAAATAAATAAACCGGATATAATATATATTTAAAATACACATAATTAAATTTAAAAATAATAATAATATTAGTAAAAATACAATTACACATTTTTAATTAAATAATAACACTTAGACAATTAGGCAATTAATTAACAATTAGACAATTAAGCAATTTGAAAAATAAATCATATTCGACAATTAATAATTTATAGCATTCAAATAAATAATAAGAACAACAAATAAATAATAATAATAATAACAAATAATCCTAAAAAATTCCATAGTCAAACGGGGCTTTACATTTACTTAGCTTATTTAAGAGTCTTAGTTTGGTTAGGAGTTTGAATAAAAGGCATGTGCCTATTAGTCTTTTATATTTTGGTAAGTCTTGATAAGCAAGATGTTTAGTTGCCTTAGGATTTATTTACTTGCATGATTTTGGAGTTCTTCTTAGACTAGGATTAGATTTATTTTAGCATCTATAAATACCCATGCACACTAATATTTTCGAATATGAGGAATTGATGAGTTAATAGAAATCGAATGTTTGAACAAAATTCTCGTGTGTTTTCTCTCGTGAGTTTACATAGAGTTCGTGATAGAAATAGGACCAACATCCGAGTTTCGTCACACCTATCGCGAAGTACGAAGGCGCCGGCGCGCGTATTAGCAACCTATCGCTTAGAAACCAAGGCGTCGGTGCGGCGTTCGAAGCAATCGAGTTGAGCGAAACACACGATCCTTCATCAGCGGGCAGTGACGTGCGGGACGCGAGGGGGCTGGCGAGCACGAGTCCGCGAAGGACTAGGAGTACCGTGCCGCCTAGGATGGATTCGCGCGATTTGAGGCGCAAGGCACTAGACGCGTGGGACACGTGAGGAACGACCGGGCCCGAGACCGAGAAGGACAAGGAGTCATGCGTGACTGCTAGGGTTCGGGAGATGTGCCGCGCAAGCAAGAGGAAGGCGTGTGATTCTAGAAGGGCCTAGGGCCGATTTTCACTCGCATATTAGCAATCATAATTTGGTTAGGATATTGAATAAAAGGCATGTGCCTTATTAGTTTGGAAAGTCTTTATTTACTAGATATTTAGTTGCCTTAGGATTTTATTTACTTTCATGCATTAGAAGTTCTTCTTAGACTAGGATTAGATTTACTTAGCCTCTATATATATTCCCCTATGTCATTCGAAATTATAAATGAAGAAGTTAATGAAAAATCGTTCGTATGAACAAATATCGTGTGTTTAGAATTCGTGAGAGTTTTATCATACAAACCGAGTTTGGCAAGGCTAAGACCCGAACCATCTCAAACTCGTGAGAAGATAAGGCTAATAACTGAGTCGTCCACACCTATCGCCGAGAAGGTGCCGTGGCAAAGCATCGTTCGAGGCAATCGAGTTGAGGAGATACACGATTATTCATAATTGGTGCTTTCATTGAGAGGTGATCTATCGTGTATCTTGTTTAACTTTTCCTATCTTCTTCTTTTTCAAATTTTTTTTTCTCTTTCTTTTCGTGAGGTTTAGTTCGAGAGTTTAAAAAAAAAATTACATATAGTGTGCGTGAGTTGTTCGAGAGTTCAAAAAAAAAAAAAAGAGAAAGAGAGCCATGACAAACCGAGAGAGATTTGAGATGTTGTAGGAGAGCATGAGGTCCATTGGAGACAGCTAACATGTGGCCAATGAGAATTTCGCGAAGCTCGAGGTGATGGTGCACGATCTAGCCACACAACTTGCTCGAGTTACGCGGCGACCTCGAGGGACTCATAGGTCGAGCTCGACCACGGCTCGATCGAGCAGTTTCGAGTCCGACCGTGAGGACCATGACCGACGGTCGAGGAGGTCACGAGCGTCTAGTCGACGCGAGGAGAGGAAGGTCGAGAAGCTGAGGCTCACGATGCCCACGTTCACGGGGACTTACCCGGACGCGTGGTTAAGCCGAGCCACGCAATATTTTGAGATCAATAACACGCCCAAGTCCGAAAGAGTCAAGATCGCCGCCTATTACTTAGATGGCGAGGCAAACATATGGTGGCAATGGATCTCGCACGTCTACAAAGGCAAAAGCATACGTGTGCATTGGAGGGATTTCGAGAAGGAGATCATCACGCGCTTTGGTTCGAGCGAGTATCACAACTATGACGAGGCCCTTACTCGTATACGTCAAAGTGGTAGTCTTCGAGATTACCAAAAAGAGTTCAAGCGCCTTGCGAGTCGCGTTCGCGATTAGCCTGAGAGTGCATTGGTTGGAGCATTCACGGTTGGGCTCAAGCCCGAGCTGGCTGTCGAGGTCCGATTGGACATGCCATGTTCCATGCGAGCTGCCATGGAGTCGGCATGTATGCGCGAGGACCATCTGGCTGCTGTCCGCAAGACGAGCCGCGGAGACGGACACATGGAGAAACGGCGCACGAGCGCAGTCCTCGATCCACCGCCGCAGGCCGAGAGCGCGAAGGTTACTTAGGCGAGACGACCGTCGAGCTACATGCGACGCCTCAGTAGTGACGAGATGCAGAAGCGGCGCGATAAGGGTCTATGCTTCTCGTGCAATGAACCGTTCACGCCCGGGCACAGGTGCAAAGGTAAGAAGGTTTACCTACTCGAGACGTTCGAGCCCGAGGAAGAACGCGACGAAGGATGACACTTATACTTGAACCCGGAGATTGAGATGTTGCACATGGTCAAGGCAAAGAAAGGACCTAAGATGATGAGGTTCGAGGCTGAGATCTTGGGAAGTAAGGTTGACGTCTTGGTCGACAGTTTGGCGTAAAGGACGCAAATGGCGAAGAGTTGTGGAGTTCGGAGTTGTACAAGAAGGTGCCAATACTTGTGCAAGGAGAAGAGCTGCGGAATTGTACGCACTAGAACTCGAGGGAGCCGAGGTGGTGCTTGGGGTCTAATGGTTGGAGATACTAGGGCCCATAACCAAAAATTTAAAAAAAGGAAACATGGAGTTTGAACGGCCCAAGAAGCGAATCAAGCTATGCACGAGTGACGAGGGAAACGAGCCGGTCGAGTTGAAGAGTCTTCAATTCATCCTCCTTGAGGATAAGGAAATTCTTAAAGAGGGCGGGAATGATGAAGATGTATTCATCGACCCCTCTGAGCCCGAGGATGACCCGAGCTCAAGTCACGGGAAAAGGCGCCAAAAGGGTCGGGACGACCACCGAAGACGTTCCCAAGAGGCTCAAGGAGGCTGTGCGAGGAAGGCTGGTACGACGCGTAGACACGCGATATGCATGGATCGCGTGATGGGACGCGCGAGGCTAGGCAGCACGAGGAACGAGACGCACGAGAAGGTCCAGCGGGGCGATCACGAGGACTTACCAGTAAGGCCGAGCGGTTTGTGAAAGATGGCTCGTGTGCGGTTCGACCACGCGAGAAATGGTTGGGAGCAGGGACACGGTCGACGGACCTGCGATCGGGGCTAGGGTCATGTGTTGATCACTCGCGAGCAAGATGATGTGCGGCTGAGATAGTGTGCGCGTGGCGTAACGAAGCCCGCGTGGGGCGCGGGCAGTGACGCGCAGGACGCGCGGGGGCTGCCGAGCACGAGTCCGCGAAGGACTAGGAGTACAACACCGCCTAGGATGGATACGCGCGATTTAAGGCACAAGGCACTAGACGCGTGGGATGCGTGGGACACGTGGGGAACGACCGGGCCCGAGACCGAGAAGGACAAGGAGTCACGCGTGACGGCTAGAGTTTGGGAGATGTGCCGCACAAGCAAGAGGAAGGCGTGTGATTCTAGAAGGGCCTAGGGCCTATTTTCACTAGCATATTAGGAATCATAATTTGGTTAGGATATTGAATAAAAGGCATGTGCCTTATTAGGTTGGAAAGTCTTTATTTACTAGATATGTAGTTGCCTTAGGATTATATTTACTTTCATGCACTAGGAGTGCTTTTTAGACTAGGATTAGATTTACTTAGCCTCTATATATATTCCCCTATGTCATTTGAAATTATAAATGAAGAAGTTAATGAAAAATCATTTGTAAGAAGAAATCTCGTGTGTTTAGAATTCGTGAGAGTTATATCATACAAACCGAGTTTGGCAAGTCTAAGACCCGAACCATCTCAAAATCATAAGAAAATAAGGCTAATAACTGAGTCGTCCACACCTATCGCCGAGATGGTGCCGTGGCAAAGCATCGTGCGAGGCAATCGAGTTGAGGAGATACACGATTATTCATCACGTGTGCATCACGCCCTGCCGCGCGCTGCCAGTGAACTTCTTGTGCGTTCTGCGTGTGTGGCGACCCTGCCCGTGTTCTTCGCACATGCCTAGTCCTCGCCTGCCTAGAAAACGTGTTGTGCACGTCCGTGCCAACCGCCCGCGTGCCTAGTCCTTCCACGCATAGGAGTCCCGCACCGCACACGCGTCTCGACCCGACACACCCGCGCGCCCCTGTGTCTGTGTGCGCGTGAGGTCCAGCACCAGCACACCCAGACCCAGCCCAGCGTGGACAGTCTCGGCCCAACGAGCCAACCCTCTTGCCCATACCTAACCCGACCCGGTCCAGACCTGTCCGACTCGGTTCGGCTTGATCCAGCTAGCCCGGTTCGAGCCCATGAGGGTTTCCGAGATGTCCGACGAGTCCGGTTCACATACCGAAGGTCTGAGGCGATCCATTCATGATTCAACACTCGACTAGGGTCCACAAAGGCCAAACTCTTCAACCGATTGGGTTGTGGTAGATAGACGATCTCCATCAACAGAAACCAGAAACGACTCAAAGTCGGCGAAAATTTTAAAGCGTAAGTCCTAATCCTAACTATAGATTCCGCTGCGTTAGGATTTATTATTCAATAGATTTGAATGTGCACATTGCCGACGTTCCTAATAGAACCCAACAACTGGTATCAGAGAGACTAGGCTAATTAGTCTTTGTGCACTATTTGAATTAGGACTTACATGATATATGTGAATTAATTGTGTACAGGCGCAGTGCATAATTAATTAGAATTGCGAATAAGTGTTGTTTGCAGGTATTCTTGAATCCGACTATTATGGCCCGTATGTATGTGTGTTTTTAATTCATGTATGTCGTTTTATAAGCCTCGGACATGTCGAGGAGATTTTGCGTTGGTGAATGTTTGTAATAAATTATTCGCGCAGTGGGACACCGCATAGTTTACTGCTTTCATAGAAAACTCATGTACGACTCCTGTGCGGGTCATATGATGAATTATGTAATTGTTCGTTGGACCCGGTAAATGCGGGCAACTCTCGATGAGACGAGGCGAGCTACCCCGCGAACCCACAGTTGATGGGACACATGGTACCGTGCAAATGCAGACATACTCGTAATCCGCTTGCTGTCAAGTGCGAGCATTGTTAAGGCATGAGCAACGGAAGGCGCACGGACCCAGGATAACAAAAGTGCGGGCGACGGCAGTAGTAGACACACGCCAACGGAAGAGACCGGATGGCGACTTTCCCGATGACGACTTGTTCAAGACGAAAAGTGGGAGTCACGGCGAAAAAGGAAATTCCAAATCCCAAAAAGAAAGACGAAGTTCGACAAGGACAAAATTGCGTTTCTCCGGAAAAATTTGAGATTAATTAAATGGCCATGATAGTTAGATTTTAGTTCCTTGTTTATCATTGCTTTTAATTATGCATGTTCTTATGTGATTTAATTGCTTTATGTGGAGCATGTTTAGGAAAATCCCTTCAATTAAAATATTAAGTGTGAATGGATTGAAATAAATTGTATCCACGACCTCCATTATAGGTTTGTTAATGAAGTGATTTAAATCGAGCCCAAAGGATGTTTTATTTCACAGTTCACAAGGACAGATCTCCTTCGGGATGGTAGTAGCGAGCTATTTCAAAAGCGTACGGGTCACCCAAAGGCGGACGTATAATTTTGATAGTAAACTTAGTACCAATTAATGAGTTACACTTAAAGTGCAAATAATTACGATATTCCCAAAGGAAAAGGTTGTTTTTATAAGTTCCTTCTAATGATAAAGAACGAGGGACACATTGACTCAGTGCACTGGCCAAAAGATGACTCGACTATTAATTAAGTACTGTTTGGACGGTATGTTAATTAATGGGATTAATCCCTCCTCTTGCGATGACTTGAACCGTAGACGTCCACACTCCGTGGCCTGCGGGGATTCGGTGTTTTGAGGTGTCGGTGAATTTATTCAAATGTTGTTTTGAAGAGATTAATATTTGATGTTAAATTCAAAAACACTTGACTGAGTAAATACTATGTTTGCATGATCCCAGGAATTCAAAATGTTTTTCATTTCGTTGTCCGTAATTCTCAAAGATAATTTACTTGTTCAAATATGATTAGAAATAGAACTTGGATGGTGTCTTGTTTTGCTGATGAGTACAAGTCAAAAGGCAAGTGTATCCGGTATAAGCAAAATGGACATAGAAAGATGAACTGTCCTATTCTTAAACAAGAAAGTTAAATCTTATTCATTAGAAAGTCGGAACATTTTTAATGGTGTTATCTATCAGTACCTGGTGAATAGATACGTAACCACTAAATATGTTGTAGCGTCCCGTTCGATTTATAGAATTTCTTGGATTATTCTATTTATCGAATTTGATTTATAAGATTATATTTATTGTACTAGTCGCGATGTCGACTTAAATTCTATGTTGAAATACACGATCGTTCTATTTTAAAACGTTCGTCGTTCAGCGATTTAGGTTTATTCGCGTGGTTCGGACTTAACCCGTTTGAATTATGTATTTTTCTAGATTATTTAATTATCGTATTTTATAATGATAATTACTCAATATTTTCAGTTAGTCTTATTATTTTAATTGGAGGTTCTCGTCTAATTGATTTAATAAGTCGCGCTATCGTCAATTGGTTAATCGTATCGATCAGAAGTCTTGTTATCGCGTATTTCTATCTACCCAGTTTATCGGGAATATTTTCGACTCATTTTCGGATATTTATTTTCCGGCCCTTATTTGGAATAATACTAGCCAATTTGATTTCAATTTTTATTCCAGCCCAAATGTGTTAACTTCTGGCCCAATCCCTTAACAACTAATCTTGGCCCATTTTCTCCATCTCCTCGTGCAAATTGCTGAACGGTTTTTCCCCAAACCTCCCCGTATCTCTCTCTCTCTCTCTCTCTCTCTCTCTCGTGAATCTGCAGCATCAACGGGAGAAGTTCTCCCCAAATCTTTCGAGCAGTTGAATAGATTTTAGCCCTTCCCCTTTAAAATCGATCGAAGCCCTCATGCCCTCATTCATCTTCTTCACACGGCTTTTCCCCATTTCCAGATCAGAATTTTAGCTTTGGGTCAAAAGCAAGAGAACACTCTAAAAAAAATACCCATTAGAAATGCGCCTTGTCCCTCCCGTCTTCATTCTCTTCGTCAGCACGCGCAGCACCCTCGTGAGCACCTGCCATCACGCCATCACCAGCGCCTCCTCTGCTGCAAACCATCGACAACAGCCCCGTCGAGAATGACAACGAATGACCAGTCGAGTAACAGCATCCCTCCGGCAGCGTCATCTCCACGAACGGCAGCCGTGAACTATACGTAAGAATCATTAGCCGCAAATAGAAACGGGCCGACGGGAACAAAAACGGGCCGAGACCCGTCGGAGAAACACCCCAACCGTTCGCCGCCAGAGCCCGACAGACATCGCGACCACCGTGAACAGCCTCGTCGTGACCCCTCCTTCTCTCCGTCGTCCCGCAGCCGCAAGTAACCGAGAAGTCGCAGCGTCGTCCTCCTGCTCTCAGCACCCGAATCCGGCGGTGACGCTAGACCCCCAGGCAGCAACTGAGGTGCCGCGCCCTTCGTCGAAAGCCGCAGACCATGGCCTATCCGACCAACTTCGAGTACAGACCGCCGTCTTCGATCGCCAAGCCGGAAGATCTGAGCGAGTGCGTAGGTTATAGAAAGGGAGATTTCACAAATTGATGCAGGAACAAAACAATAATTAGGGAGAAGGATAATTGGAGGAAGATCATTGAGTGGGATTGACCGATTTCAATTTCGTTGTTAAGATTTTGGGATATGCGGATGTGAGGAAGGAAGAAAGGAATGGACGAAAAAAAAAACAAAAAAAGGAGAGAGATAAGGAGAGAGAAGAAAAGGGAAAAGAATGGAAAAGAAATTGGGCTTATGACTAAATGTTTTAGTATTGGGCTTTAATTGGGCATATGAGTTGGACTAAATCAAATTGGGCATCGAAAGGAGCTTCAATCCGATTACCGAGCTATTATTGATCCGTGTCTCTTTTTTTGTAGATTCCCGAAGTGCGATAAATCTTGAAACCCTCGTTATTTTATGTGTCTATATGTGTAGTGTTGAGACCATTGAATTTGATATAGGATATTATATACTAGACCATGCCTAATGGATAAGAAGGGAATATATTGAAAAATATGCCTACACATGGCTAGGACACGTGGCACGATGCTATTGGATAAGCCCAACTTGGGCCATAAGGTACACTCCCCCTATAAAAGGGGGCTAAGGTATCACATTCACTCATTCTCTTTCTACATTCATAATTATACTCTTGGGATTTGGAGTGATACTGACTTGAGCGTCGGAGGCCCGACGCCGGGACCCCTCCCGGCGTTGGGTTCTTGCAGGTCCGGTGGCCGTTCGAGTTGAAGGAGCCCGGGTGAAATCTTATTCACTTCGTTGGCGCCGTCTGTGGGACCCGTTAAAAAGAAAAAGCCAAACGGAGTTCCGACCGAAAAATTCGGGAAATTTTCTAGCAAGCTCCTTCTTCTCCACCGGCCGCCGCCACCGCCGGCCGCCACCCTCGCCGCCGGTCGTCGGAAAACGTGCTCAGATCGGAAAGTTCTTTACGTCATTGGATAGATCTCTTCGAGGTGGATCTCTCCTTAAAATTTCATGCAAAAATTCATCCGGGAAGGCCTTCGATTCGGCCTGTCAAACTTTCCGGATCTAGTAAATTTTGGTCAACATTCAACATTCAAATGCATTTTTCTGGTGATCCGTGAGGGCTATGAAAAATCCAAAAATACCATCGGAATCCTCTCGACGAGGCAAATCTACAGAGCCTGTCCTTCGCCGAACGCCGCCACCGGGAGCCGCCGGCCGCCGCCGCCTCCGCCGCCGGCCACCGCAAAAAATTCTCCGATCGGAAAAATCTCTACATCATCACGAAGCTCTTCTTGTGCTTGGTCTACCCTTAAAATATCAAGCGGAAATTTAAACTCGAAGGCCGTCAATTTTGCCGGTCAAAAGTTTTGGATCTAAGAAATTTTGTAGTCAACTCCGTCTTCTTCCTTGATTTCCCAGCAACTCTCGGTAATTCACCTCGAACCAAGGGCACCATCAGGACCGCCTTGGCGAGGCGCCCGCATGGTTGGTCACATTCGCCGGAGCTGGCAATTTATTTTCCCGGTGGCAGGTTTCCGGCGAAGCATAGCCTGCTCGTACCCTCAGCCCAGTGAGCGACCTGACGCGATGAGGCCCAGGTGTTAGCCCGTGTCAACAAAAGTTGCATCCATGAATGGCCCATCTCGCGGCCCATCTCGAAGTCCAGTGCAGAGGCCCACATCGAGCAGCTCAGCGAAGATGAAAGGAAAAGGCGCGGCCCGCTTCTCTCTGAGAATTGTTGGCCCGCGTAAGCCCGACACCAGCCCGCGAAGGACCCACTCTGCTCACAGCTCTTGGACCCGCGCTCTAGCCCGCGAAAAGCCCTCTCTCTCTCTCAGTTCCGGCCCGCGCCCAGCCCAACTCACCTGCTGCCCTTTTCCCGGCCCAATGGCGGTTTTCAGCGGCCCATTAGCGCCCAACTACGGCCCATTTTGCCCCAAACAGCTCCAAATGGAGCCTATTCACCCAAACTTGGCCCAATGAGTAAGAACAGCCCCGTTTCTAGCCAAAAACTAATTCGGGATGATCCAACGCACATGGTGAGGTAATTTGAGATAATATTCTCATAACGGAGGTACGTGACTAATTTAAATTTTGGGGCATGAGGATTTTCTCAATTGGTGAGAATTGGAGCTTACTTGGCATAATTGAGGAAAATATTTGATTGATTCGTGCAGTTTATTTGACATATTCGTGGAGAATATTTAATATATTCGTGGAAATTATTGGATTTATTTGTGGAGTAATATATGATATATTCATGGAAATTAATTGGCGAAAATTGGAGATATTATTTGATTCATATGAGGGGGTATTATATGATTGATTCGTGGACTAATTTATTCGTAGAGAGTATGTTCGATCTATTCGGGCAAAATTATTTGATTTATCCATGGAGCCTATTTGGTTTATTGGTGGAGTGTTATTGGATTTATTTGTGGAGCATTAGTTGATTTGTTCGAGGATATATTATTTGGAATATTCATGGAGAATTATATGATTTATTCCTGGAATTATTTGATTTTTTCGTGGTGATATCTGATTCGATCATGGAATTATTTGATTTGCTCGTGGTGATATTCGATTAATCCATGGAGATATTTGATTTATTTATAGAGAAATTATTTGATTGATAATAAATGCGGGTCGTAATGTCGAGTTGGAGATATTTAGCGAGTGTTTTATCGTGTGCTTGGTGCATTTATTGGTGGACTCGAGGAGATAAATTAGGATGATATGATTTGATATCTTGATATATTCAGAGTCTCTTATTTGGATTTTTATGTGAAAACGCGAAATTTTGCTTGAAGTGATTATTCATAATATTTAAGCATGTCATTGCTCGACCATGTCTTAAATCGAGGCAATGGTGATGATTGTATTTGCTCTCTTGTTTTTCTTGCGTGGACAATTGCAAAATGGACACGTGAATATAATGTGGATAATGACACCTCTTTTAATTCTTGTCGAGGAAACATCAAAATGACTCGAATCTCGACAAGCTATGGTGAACGAGTTGTGGAGCTTCGAGAACGCAATGAGCGAGCACGAAGCCATAAAAGCAGGGTGATAAGGAGGGACGAGTCTGGATGGTGCCGATCGCAGGTGGCAACTTTAGAGGCAGAAATCAGTCTCGTTTGGAGAAGGTAGGATAATTGGGAATGATATTCTCGACCTTCAGGTATAAAGTTAATCCCAACTCTTGTGAGTTGTCAAGTTCGACCGACTCAATATAATGAAACAGTGAGTCTCTTGGCATTCTTTATTGGAGTAATGTTAATTATGTGCATATTTTGGGCGATATATTGCTGAGATTGTGGTGTATGTGGATATGTCTGGAATTATTATTTGGGTGACTAACAAAATGCAGAAAATGGGGTATACGTGGAGCCTTGAACAAAATCTGGCACGACTAAGGCCTTCGGGCTGGCCAGTCTCGAGTCGTCATGACTAAGGAGCTCGGTATCGGGAGTAACTCATTCGAATTTTTGTTTGGTGCATTCGTTTAATGATTGTTTGTAGCTGCAGAGTATGGTTTGTTGTAATTGCTTGTCGAATTCATGGTTTTGCAAAATTCTGGTCGACTATACATTTGAATGGGTGTTTATGCGAAATTCTAGTCGACTATACATTTGAATGGGTGTTTATGCGAAATTCTGGTCGACTATACATTTGAATGGGTATTTATGTGATTTCATATCGTGGTAAAGAGACTTGCATGTAGCTTGTGATGGTATAAAAGCATATGGACCAATATGATTGCTTTGATTCATTCGTCTTTTGTTATTATTGCTATCGGGATTGCAAATTGGATGTTGTGGATAAAATGCAACTAATGGAATCTGTTGAATCATTCGAGGAAAATGCATGAGCAGGTGACCTGAATGTTAGCTATGGTGAGGAGTGGCAAGCATGGAGCAAACAAAAACTCGGGTCGTCGTGTACAGACATGAAAGGGAGGTCGAAAATGCTTGATTCTTTCTATTTTTATATCTTGTTCGATATAACTATGCATTTGATGAGACTAACGAAAATGATCAATTACTATTCTATCTCGTGGTCTTTGGTGTGTTTCCTTGTCGACCTCCGTGGCAGGTCGAAGTGTTCGAGCAATTCGAAGAAAAAAAAAAATCCACCATGACTAAGGCCTTCGGGCTGGGTGGTCGCTTGTTTTGCACACCCCTTGGGATGGGCAGGTTGGTTGAAAAAGCCCTCGCCTTCGGGCTGGGTGGCCTCCTGTTTCTGGAACATTCCTCGGATTGGCTTGGCAAGTGCCTGAAGACAAAAATTCACCGTGACTAAGGCCTCGGGGCTGGTGGTCACATGTAACGACCACTCCTTTGAGGGTGGACATGTGTTCGAAGACCAAAACCACCCATGACTAAGGCCTCCGGGCTGGGTGGTCACATGTAACGACCACTCCTTTGAGGGTGGACATGTGTTCGAAGACCAAAACCCACCATGACTAAGGCCTCCGGTGTAATGCCCCATTTATTTGTGGTTTATTTGAAGTATTGTTATTATTATTATTATTATTGTTATTATTATTATTATTATTATTATTATTATTATTATTATTATTATTATCATTGATGTTTATTATTATTGTGATGTTATTAATATTAATATTGAGTGCCAAAATATTTATTAATTGTCAAATGTGATTAAATGCTAAATGTGTAATTGTCTAATTGATTTTATGATATATTTAATTACTAATGTGTATTTAAAAATATGGAAATACACATATGTATATTGTTCGGTTTATTTTTATCGCGCGTTTGCATTCGAAATCGAGCCCGAGAATTTTCGTTGGAACCGAAATTGGGCCCGAGAATATCCGTTTGAATGTAATCGGGCCCGTGAGCCGATTTGATGACCCAACCGGCCCAAAAATCGGTATGACCCAATTTCTCGGGCCCGGCCCGACAGATTTTCCCTTCTCTTTTGTTTCTAACGTGTGAGAATTTGTGTTTGTGTGGGAGTTTGTGTTTGTCTTGGACAACAACTCTTTCCTAATCCTAATACTATTACACATATGATACATATACATATATATATATATATCATCACATCACCATCACGTTTTTTTTTCCTCCAAGAAGACCCGCAGCTTTGTTCTTTTTCTTTGTGATCAATCTCATCTTGTCATCATCTCCCTCACGATTCATCCTCATCACCCATCATCTCGCGATCCTTCATCGTCCACCTTCGCTGTGATTTTCTCCTCTCGCCATCATCCTCATCTTCATCCTCGTGCCACCACCATCATCGCCGGCGTGACTATCTCTTCCGGCGACCCTGCTGCGTTTCCGGCGAGAGCTCTTCTCTCCACAAGTTCCGGCGAACCGTTCTCCTCACGCCACCATCCCCGTGCGCGTCTTTCCGGCGAGTTCGAGTAGCCC
>BKCP01005206.1:584399-621010 GCA_008636005.1 Striga asiatica | reverse complement strand
GCTGGGTGGTCACATGTAACGACCACTCCTTTGAGGGTGAACATGTGTTCGAAGACCAAAACCCACCATGACTAAGGCCTCCGGGCTGGGTGGTCACATGTAACGACCACTCCTTTGAGGGTGGACATGTGTTCGAAGACCAAAACCCACCATGACTAAGGCCTCCGGGCTGGGTGCTCACATGTAACGACCACTCCTTTGAGGGTGGACATGTGTTCGAAGACCAAAATCCACCATGACTAAGGCCTCCGGACTGGGTGGTCACATGTAACGACCACTCCTTTGAGGGTGGACATGTGTTCGAAGACCAAAACCCACCATGACTAAGGCCTCCGGGCTGGGTGCTCACATGTAACGACCACTCCTTTGAGGGTGGACATGTGTTCGAAGACCAAAATCCACCATGACTAAGGCCTCCGGACTGGGTGGTCACATGTAACGACCACTCCTTTGAGGGTGGACATGTGTTCGAAGACCAAAACCCACCATGACTAAGGCCTCCGGGCTGGGTGCTCACATGTAACGACCACTCCTTTGAGGGTGGACATGTGTTCGAAGACCAAAATCCACCATGACTAAGGCCTCCGGACTGGGTGGTCACATGTAACGACCACTCCTTTGAGGGTGGACATGTGTTCGAAGACCAAAACCCACCATGACTAAGGCCGCCGGGCTGGGTGGTCACATGTAACGACCACTCCTTTGAGGGTGGACATGTGTTCGAATAACAAAATCCACCATGACTAAGGCCTCCGGGTTGGGTGGTCGATCCTAGTGTTGGGTCGGTGAAGATATGGATCCTATTGAAGACCTCGGTGGTAGATCAATGATCTTTACTTGATTTTGGTTATGTCGAATTTATTTTTCGACCTCAGTGGCAGGTCGATTATCTTTATTTAATTCTTGGTTTCGTCGAATTTATTATTCGACTTCAAGAGAAGGGAGACGGAGTTCATCACGAATAGCTCGAGCAGGCCTCAGTGGTAAGTTGAGAGAGTTCATTTGACGTTATTCACGGAGATTACTCGAGGACCTCAATGGCAGCTCGACAATCTTTACTTGGTTTTGGTGTTGTCGGATTTATTTTTCGACCTCAGAGGTAGGTCGAGGGAGTTCGCTCGGGGCAGTTCACGGAGTCAGACTATTAAGATTGATGGTTTTATTTGTTTTGGTTATGTCGAATTTATTTTTCGATCTCAGTGGTGGGTCGAGGAAGTTCATTTCGAGCAACTCAGGGAGTTTACTTGCAGACCTCGGTGGTAGGTCGATGATCTTTATTTGGTTTTGTCAAAATTCGACTTTCGACTTCGGTGTGGTGTCAGGACATTCGGTTTTCGAGAGGATAAACAGCAGGGTTGAATTTCAAATTTTGAACTGAGGGGGCGATGATAGGAGGAGGTGGTAGGAAAGACTTATCTTTGAATGAAGAGAGCTCGAACGTGGTGATCGAAAAACAACAAGACGTAAGTTCAAATTTTTAAATTCAAGACTTCGGTTCTCGATTTTCGACCTCAGTGGTCGATCAACTTTCGGTGTTCGACCCCAGTGGCGGGTCTCTCGATTTTCGACCTCAGTGGTCGATCAGCTTTCGGCGTTCGACCCCAGTAGCGGGTCTCTCGATTTTCGACCTCAGTGGTCGATCAACTTTCGGTGTTTGGCCCCAGCGGCGGGTCTCTCAGTTTTCGACCTCAGTGGTCGATCAACTTTCGGTGTTCGACCCCAGCGGGGGGCCTCTCGGTTTTTGACCTCAGTGGTCGATCAACTTTCGGTGTTCGACCCCAGCGGCGGGTCTATCGGTTTTTAACCTCAGTGGTCGATCAGCTTTTCGGTGTTCGCCCCCAGTGGCGGGTCTCTCGATTTTCGACCTCAGTGGTCGATCAGCTTTCGATGTTCGACCCCAGTGGCGGGTCTCCCGATTTTTGACCTTAGTGGTTATTCGGTGTTCATTTGGGGTTCCGATGCTCATTTGGGGATTTGGTGACTATTTGGTGGTCAATGATTTATTCAAATAACAACCTCAGCAGTAGGTTGACGGAAGCAGCTCGAAGAGGAATTTCACTCTTAGATCGAGTCATTCAGACTCGACCAGAGTGGGGGGGACTAGATGATATAGGATATTATATACTAGACCATGCCTAATGGATAAGAAGGGAATATATTGAAGAATATGCCTATACATGGCTAGGACACATGACACGATGCTATTGGATAAGCCCAACTTGGGCCACAAGGTACACTCCCCCTATAAAAGGGGGCTAAGGTATCACATTCACTCATTCTCTTTCTACATTCATAATTATACTCTTGGGATTTGGAGTGATAATGACTTGAGCGTCGGAGGCCCGACGCCGGGACCCCTCCCAGCGTTGGGTTCTTGCAGGTACGGTGGCCGTTCGAGTTGAAGGAGCCCGGGTGAAATCTTATTCACTTCAGTTATGCTAAACCCTGCAGGTGGATTAAGTTCCGACATAATAAGAATGTGATGAACGAGCGCTAGCTTCGGTGAAATAATAATAAATTAATTAATTCTTGATTGTCAGTAATCGAATTAATTAATGGACATTATATCTTAAACGTGGGGAGGTAAATCGAGTAATTATTATTGGAGTCTCAAATGTAATTTGGGCTAGGAAAAGGGAGTGCAATAATATAATGTTGGTGGCCCATTAATATTATTTAATTAATTAGAGGAGTGGTCTTGGGCCATAGTTAGTCTAATTAATTAAGGAGCCCTCTCCTTAGGGTCCCTACTGTAGCTCTATATATACATCAATAAGCTCATGAGAAGAGAACAGAGTTCACATCTCACGTGAAACACGCCTCACACGCTTCTCTCTCTCTAGATCTCATTCGAGCTTTATCTTTTTTTTGTTGCTCCACTAGTACAAGTAGAAGAAGGGTGTATTGAGTAATACAGTAGATGATCTATAGGTAAACCGAGACAAAATATATTTTGACCTACAGAACTAACTGGAAGTCCGATTGAGACGTACAGCATACCCAGACGACCGTCTCGACGAGGGCTTTCCATCGCCGCCGAGATCGTCGGATTCTAATGCCTCACGCGCCCTCACGCACTGCCGGAATCTCCCAGGCTGCAAAGTTTCGTTTTGATCTGTTTGCATTCGTTTGATCCGATTTTGATCTGATCTTGTTTGTGCAACCCAAGACGTGATTTGCGGTTAATCAATTGCGGTCAACCGTTCGTGGTCAACCAGATCTACATAAATTTTAAGCCGTAAGTTCTCTACGTCAAACCTTTAGATCCGCTGCACATAGGTTTACGTTTGCTATTGAATTCGTGACTTGTACATAACAAGATCCTCACAGATCCAAACAAGTGGTATCAGAGCACTTGGTTAATTCGTTTTGTACAAAGTTCAAGTTTTTACGGCTTTATTTGACAAGATGTGTTCAAACGCAGCCATATATTGGATTATATTTGCATAACTCGGTTTTGCAGGATAAATAGTTAATCCACTATTATGGCCGATTATGTGTTTGATGAATGCTGTTGAATGTGATGTATGGTTTTAAGTTTGTTTTTAAAGCCTCGAGCATGTCGAGGAACTTATGGATGAATGTTTGTAATAATTATTCGCCCGGGGGTTGACCGGATAGATTTAATTATTTGTTTAGAAAACATGTACATCCATTTGTTGGATCTAGGATCGAATTATGTAATTTTGTAAATTATATTTTTCGTGTTGTGATCGTGTGTTGATGACCGGGAGATCATAAGAAGATCAACGAGCCTCGAAGAATGAAAAAAAATATTGGCTTTTTCTGGCGAACTGGCAGGCGGTGGCGGACTGATGGCGGCAGCTGGTGGTTCGTTTTTGCCTTGATGATCAAGCAGTACAAGATCAACCAGGATTCTACTGCTTAAAGGAGTTCCAGTTGAACAGGGAAAGAACTGTCATAGTTTCCTTGTTTAAGGAGACCCAATATCTAATGGCCATAATAGTGGATTTATTTATTTATTTAATTAAATTTATTATGCCATTAAATTATTATTTATGCATGTTAATTAATTAGGTTCTTGCATGGGATTAATTTAGTATTGCACGATTAATTATGCATGTTAATTAATTATGTAATGCATAGGATTAATTTAGAATTGTGTCAATAAATTATGCATGTTAATTAATTATTGCACTGGCATGAATTAATTTAGAATTGCATAAAGTATTGAACATGTTAATTAATTATTGCATTGACATAGATTAATTTAGAATTGCATGAATTAATATGCATGTTAATTAATTATTGCATTAACATAGATTAATTTGGAATTGTATAAATAGTTAAAAATCCTCATTAAATTATAATAAGTTTGAGAAGGGATTTTAAATTAAAGTTAATTGTAAAGTTCCTAATGCCTCCATTTCTAATTTGTCGGTAAATCAATTAAGCTGCGGTAATGGGCTCCCCCTCAGGTGACATTGCTAAAATTTAATTGTAGATAATTACCAGGACAAATTTCTAATTAGACGGTTAGAGGAAAATCTTAAGAGAGCGCACGGGCCTCCCCACGGGGGACGTGTAATCAATTTTGACAACCTCAGAATCGAGAAATGGGATTCACTTAGAATGCGATTTATCTATAAACTCCCCACGGGGTCCCTGGATTTATTGCATGGCCAAATGGAGACCGACTATTAATTTTGTTCGTCATGAATTTGGTTTTGACTTATGGAAATTAATGGGCCCTTGAAAAGTCCTTCTCTTACAAAATGCGAGTTTGTAGGGCGACCCACGTAGCATGCATTCTCACGAGGTGTAATAGATGTCGGTGAATTTAAGTTAATATTGTTTTGAGGATATCAATATTAGCAGTTACATTCAAAAGTGTTTAATCTGTAAAAATATTTGCATGATTCTCAGGATATTCATCATGTCGTTCAATCCGTTGTCTGTCATTCTAAAAGAAAATTAGCTTACTGGTCCTAATTACATTGATTGGAAGAGGAACTTAGACATAGTGTTGACTGCTGAGGGTTATAAGTTTGTTATCACTGATGCTTGCCCGGCGGTGCCGGCGGCTGATGCTCCTGAGCAGGAGAAAGAGGAGTATGCTCGGTGGAAGAAGGCTGATGAGATGGCGAAGTGTTACATTCTGGCTTCTATGTCGAATGTTCTTCAACATCAGCATCAGTCTAAGGACACTGCACCAGATATACTTCTCAATCTCAGGGATCTGTTCGGACATCAGTCTAGGGCGGCTAGGCAAGAGGCTTTGAGTGCTCTGATGAGTACGCACATGGCCGAGGGCACACCCGTAAGGAAGCACGCCCTCAGGGTTATGGCGCAGCTCAATGAGCTTGAGGTTATGAGAGGTTATATTGACGGGGAAACCCAGGTTGATATTATGCTATAATCTCTGCCGAAGAGCTTTGATCAGTTCCGGTTGAACTACAACATGCACAAGATGCATATGGCTCTTCCAGAACTGCTTGCAGAGCTTCAGTCGACGGAGGCCTTATTCACTCAAGCACCTCAGGTGCTAGTCGCTGAGCAGGCTGGACCTTCCAGGCCTCACAAGGGCAGGAAGAGAAAGAAGTCTACAGGAAAGGCGAAGGCACAGGATGCTTCGGTTTACCCACGACCGACCCCTCTGGCTGTGGCAAAGAAACCGAAAGGAAGATGCCACAAGTGCAATAAGTCAGGACACTGGAAGGTTGACTGCCCTCTTCTCAAGAAAGGTAACTCTCTCGTTAATGTCGTAGAAACATGTTTAGCGGTTGTATCTACCAGAACCTAGTGTGTAGATACTGGAGCCACTGATCATGTCTACAACTCGTTGCAGGGGTTCCAGGAAACTAAGCGACTTAGGGAGGGAGAGATCACCGTCTACATGGGCAATGCTACGAAAGTGGCGGCTGTTACAGTGGGAGACGTTACTTTATCATTTGATAGTAGTAGTTTGGTTTTGAGAAATTGCCTCTATATTCCTAGTTTTATAAAGAATCTTGTTTCAGTTTCTAAACTTGTTATGGATGTTTTTTCAGTTTCGTTTGATGACATGGTTATTATTCGTTTTGAAAATCGTTTCATATGTTGTGGTTCATTAGTTGGCAATTTATATGTTCTCAAACCAAACTCTCCCACAGTGCAACATAATGAATTGAATAATGTCATAACCACATCTAATAAGAGGAAGGAGTCTTCGCAGATGGATCAAGCATATTTATGGCACCTTAGACTTGGGCACATCAACCTTAGGAGGATTCAAAAGTTAGTGGCCAATGGACATCTCGGTCCATTGGAAGAGCACTATCCAATTTGCGAATCATGCCTGGAAGGTAAGATGGCCAAGAGGCCGTTTACGACAAAGGGGTATAGGAGCCAAGAAGTGCTAGGATTGATTCATTATGATTTGTGTGGTCCTATGTCGATCCAGGCTAGAGGAGGTTTCGAGTACTATGTGTTTTTCATAGATGATTACTCGAGATTTGGGTACGTTTATCTGTTGCACCGCAAGTCCGAATGCTTTAAGAAATTCAAGGAGTATCGGGAAGTTGTGGAGAAGCTTCATGGTAAATGTATCAAGTCACTTCGTTTTGATCGAGGTGGCGAATACCTCTTTGGAGAGTTCAGGACATACTTATCAGAAGCTGGGATTGAATCCCAACTGACTGCACCCGGCACGCCTCAGCAGAATGGGGTTGCAGAGCGTAGAAATAGGACTCTTATGGAGATGGTTAGATCTATGATGAGCTATTCGAGGTTACCAGATTTGTTTTGGGGAATGGCGCTGGAAACAGCATCGTACATTCTAAACTTGGTTCCAACGAAGTCAGTTGATACTACTTCTTACGAATTGTGGAAAGGGCGCAGGCCAGGCTTTTCACATATTCGGGTATGGGGTAGTCCTGCACACGTTTTAGTGCAGGAACCTGGCAAATTGGAAAAACGTTCGGAAGCCCGAGTTTTCATTGGCTATCCCCAGGAAACGAAAGGTGGATTATTTTATAGTCTCGGGGATCAGAAGGTAATCATTTCGACGAACGCTAGATTCTTGGAAGAAGACTATATTATGAATCATAAGCTCGCGAGTAGACTAGTCTTAGATGAGTTAAGGGGTGAAATCGATGGTTCCCCACCGAGTGCGCAAGTAGATACATCACATAACACTGCAACTCGGCACCCTGAGAATGTATCAGTGCAGACAGTGCCTCGTCGCAGTGGGAGGATTTCTCATTCACTCGACCGATGGATAGGTCTTGGAGAGTCATCAGACTCAGTTCCAGGAGGCCTAGAATTGGGCCCAAGAACTTACGATGAGGAACTCCAAGATAAAGATGCAGATTCATGGAATGTTGCAATGAAAGCTGAAATGGGGTCAATGGACTCCAATCAGGTCTGTGATCTTGTAGAACCACCCGATGGGGTACGACCCATTGGATGTAAGTGGATCTATAAGAGAAAGAGGCGATTGGATGGGAAGGTGCAAACCTTTAAAGCTAGGCTTGTTGCGAAAGGTTATACCCAGATCGAGGGTATTGATTTATGCTTAAGTCCATTCGGATTCTTTTGGATGTAGCCGCTCATATGGACTATGAGGTCTGGCAGATGGATGTTAATACAACTTTCCTTAATGGGAACCTGCAGGAAGATTTCTATATGCAGCAACCAGAGGGATTCATTACTGAAGGACGTGAGCATCTAGTGTGTAAGCTTAATCGGTCTATTTATGGACTGAAGCAAGCTTCGAGATCTTGGAACATCCGTTTTGATGAGGTGATCCAGTCGTACGGGTTCACTCAATGTCCGGATGAGCACTGTGTTTACAAGAAAATCAGTGGGAGCGCGGTGGTGTTTCTTGTGCTTTACGTAGATGAGATACTGCTTATTGGAAACAGCTTGTCAGACGTAAAGGTGTGGTTGTCTAAGCAGTTTGATATGAAGGACTTAGGTGAAGCAGGACACATTCTTGGTATTAGGCTCATTAGAGACCGTAAGAAGAGAATGTTGTGCTTATCCCAGTCTTCATACATAGATACTGTCTTGGCCAAATTTAGCATGCAGGATTCCAAGAAAGGCATGTTACCTTTCAGACATGGAATACCTCTATCTAAGGAGATGTCTCCTAAGACGTCCAAGGAGATAGAGGAGATGAAGACAGTTCCTTATGCTTCGGCAGTAGGAAGTCTCATGTATGCAATATTGTGCACTAGGCCGGATATTAGCTACGCCGTTGGCATGGTAGCTAGATATCAAAGTAATCCAGGACAGGAACGTTTGTCTGCGGTAAAGCATATACTCAAGTACTTGAGAAGGACTAAGGAGTACATGTTAGTTTATCGTGCAGGCAGCTTGTTACCTCTGGGTTACAGTGATTCCGATTTACAGTCAGATAGGGACGAAAGTAAGTCAACCTCAGGTTATGTGTTTACCTTGGGAAGTGGAGCCATTTCATGGAGGAGTGCTAAGCAGAAATGCGTGGCAGACTCCACCATGGAAGCCGAGTACATAGCAACCTCAGAGGCAGCGAAGAAGCAGTTTGGCTTAGGAACTTCTTAGTGGACTTAGAGGTTATACCGAGTTTACCACGTGGTATCATGGTGTACTGTGATAACAGTGGAGCAGTAGCGAACTCAAAAGAACCTCGAGCCCACAGGGCAAGTAAACACATATAGCGCAAATACCATCTGATTCGAGATATCGTTAGTAGAGGAGACGTTGATGTTGCCAAGATTGCGTCAGAGGACAACCTAGCTGATCCTTTCACGAAGAGTTTGCCGGGGTAGGTCTTCGTCAAACACGTGGAAGGAATGGGAGTCATGAGCATGGAAATAGGATCGACATAGGTCTTTTAGAATAACGGATTGATAGGACTATACTGTAAAAGCGAAAGCTTTAAGTATAAGTGGAAGATTGTTAGTGTTATATACTGAAAGCTTGGCTTTGCATATTATTACACATTTACCCTTTATGAATGAGAATCATGTTAGATTAAACAAGTTCTACGTTCTGTTGTTTTGCACTTAGATAGGGTGGGTTGTCATCAGGCGAACCGAAGATCACTCTATCAGTCACTTGCAAACAATAATAGTTGTTCACAATCTAGATGGACATGAACACCCCATCCGAACAGTTGTAGTGTCAAATGTACAGTTTGTCTTGACTGATTAGTTGCACTAGTACATTTATGTATTGAATAGGATCCCAGAGAGGAGAAGTTCATTTTATATTGATCGTCGTAAATGAACTATGCCTCGGTTAATTACTGCGTTCTCTTAACCCGTAAGATATTAAACAGGCAGATATATATAATATATATTACTTTGACTCACATGGGTGAGGTTCAGTTCGTTGGATTAATATTCCTACTGTTTTGGGTAATATTACTATATATAGGATGTGCTGTTAGGATATTTACGGTCACCATGTGCGTTAGTTTGATGATGTTCCCGGAGTGAGTTCATGAAGGATTGTTATGCTAAACCTTGCAGGTGGGTTAAGTTCCAGCATAATAAGAATGTGATGAACGAGCGCTAGCTTCGGTGAAATAATAATAAATTAATTAATTCTTGATTGTCAGTAATCGAATTAATTAATGAACATTATATTTTAAACGTGGAGAGGTAAATCGAGTAATTATTATTGGAGTCTCAAATGTAGTTTGGGCTAGGAAAAGAGAGTGCAATAATATAATGTTGTTGGCCCATTAATATTATTTAATTAATTAGAGGAGTGGGATTAGCCCACAGTTAGTCTAATTAATTAAGGAGCCCTCTCTATAGGGTCCCTACTGTAGCTCTATATATACATCATTAAGCTCATGAGAAGAGAACAGAGTTCACATCTCACGTGAAACACGCCTCACACGCCTCTCTCTCTCTAGATCTCATTCGAGCTTTATCTTCTTCTTGTTGCTCCACTGGTATAAGTAGAAGAAGGGTGTATTGAATAATACAGTAGAAGATCTGTAGGTAAACCGAGACGAAATATACTTTGACCTGTATAACTAACCGGAAGTCCGATTGAGACGTACAGCATACCCAGACGACCGTCTCGACAAGAGCTTTCCATCGCCGCTAGGATCGCCAAATTCCGACGCCTCACGAGCCCTCACGCGCTGCCGGAAGCTCCCAGGCTGCAAAGTTTTTTTTTTATCTGTTTGCATCCGTTTGATCCGATTTTGATCTGATCTTGTTCGTGCAACCCAAGACGTGATTTGCGGTCAATCAATTGCTGTCAACTGTTCGTGGTCAACCAGATCTACATAAATTTTAAGCCGTAAGTTCTCTACGTCAAACCTTTAGATCCGTTACGCATAGGTTTACGTTTGCTATTGAATTCGTGACTTGTACATAACGAGATCCTCACAGATCCCAACAGCCTCGTCCTCTAAGTCCATAGGGATAAAGAGGAAAAGGAGCTCTGTTCAGGAAGCAGTTGAGTCGGCTAGAGCTGCTAGATCGGGACAGAAGGTCGACTGCCCTCTCGCTAAGAAAGGTAACTCTCTCGTTAATATGGTAGAAACATGTTTAGCGGTTGTATCTACCAGAACCTGGTGTGTAGATACTGGAGTCACTGATCATGTTTGTAATTCTTTGCAGGGGTTCCATAAAACCAATCGGCATAGGGAGGGAGAGATCACCGTCTACATGGGCAATACTACGAAAGTGGCGGCTGTTGCAGTGGGAGATGTTACTTTATCATTTGATAGTAGTAGTTTGGTTTCGAGAGATTGCCTTTATGTTCCTAGCTTTAGAAAGAATCTTATCATTTGTTAGTACTCGTTATGGATGGTTTTTTCAGTTTTGTTTGATGACATGGTTTCATATGGTTTTTCAGTTTTATCATTTGATACTTTATCATTCGTTTTGGAGATCGTTTCATATGTTGTGGTTCATTAGTTGGCAATTTATATGTTCTCAAACTAAACTCTCCCACAGTGCAACATAATGAATTGAATAATGTCATAACTACATCTAATGAGAGGAAGGGTCTTTGCAGATGAATCAAGCATATTTGTGGCACCTTAGACTTGGGCACATCAACCTTAAGAGGATTCAAAAGTTAGTGGCCAGTGGATATCTCGGTCCATTGGAAGAGCACTATCCAACTTTCAAATCCTGCATGGAAGGTAAGATGGCCAAGAGGTTGTTTACGGCAAAGGGGTATTGTAACGCCCCACTTTTAGTTGCCGAAAATCACAATAAATTTTTCAAAATTTATTTCAAACATATTTAAGGCGTTACTCATTTATTTTTCAAACGACATAACATCAACTCATAATATAAAACAAACTCTCAAACCGGGATCCATAAATCCATAAATAACCATTTTACCCAAACGGGTTCCCAACTTCAAGTTTTTAGGACATGGCAATGTCAACGGGGCATCTCTCCAACAGTATCTCAATACTTCATAAAATCACAAGTTCGAAACGGCGTAAATCGTAAATAGTCATAAAGATAGCGGAAGTAAAATTATTTAATAACCGATCTCATAGACTGACTACCACTCTCTCTACTCCTTAACCTGAAACATTAATTTCAGGTGGGGATGAGAACAGTTGAAAATTGTAGTGCTCACCACTATGCAATAAACATTTACATATCAAAACAGTAACAGAGATAGTACGATCACAGCATGTATATGAATCAATTTAAGTATCCCAGGTTTCATCATAAATTCACAGTGTTCAGACTCATGTGCACATCTATACCAATAGACTACTGCCGGTAGATGCATCGAATGCCCCCCATGGGCTTCTATCGATGCCCAGTCAGTAGGAGTAACCCCTCGGGTTTCATTTCATAAATACGGGACAACCATTCGACGGCCGGTACAGCTCACATCGAAGGCTACATGATTCGTAAGCACACATTGATCATATACAAGTAAGGTAAACAATTTATTGCATAGACAATTTTTAATAAAACCCACCTGGTCGCGAATAGGAGATAACACGAAAGCACAAATAGGCTGCAAGCTCGACTCACCAAACACCTACATTAATTCCAGATGCTATAATCAACATCTATTTTGACTTAAACGAAAAATCACAATCATACTTAGTCGAACTTGATTCAACTAAGTTGTTCGTGAAATCCTGTGGGCGTTGGAACACTTAGACTCGACACCTAGACTCAACCAAATACACATGGAAATTCACATAATCCAAATTAAAGATTGACCAAGTCAAACACTCAAAGGAACGGCAAGCGAGTCGATTTACAGTTTTTATTGCAAAAGCCATAGATTTTAATCACAAAATTGAGTTGGTCAGGTTATCAAATGGGTTTAACTCTGAAATTTTAGCCACAATTTCACCTCCTAGAACTTAGTAAAACCACCAATTTTCAGCCTTAAACTAAAAGCATGCTATTTTATAAAATTCGAGCAAGTTTATGGCAAAAACAAGCACAAATTAACAACCATATTAAATTAATGAATTAGCCTGTGCAATTTTTATCTAAAGAACCTCAGCATGTATATAGCAGTGTGTAAAAATATCAACCCTAAAATCTTAACATGCGATTTCTAAAAATTACTACAACATTCAACTGTTTTCGAATTTTCAACATAACCGAACATAAATGAACTCCAAAAATTCCAATATTTTAACAGAATGAAAGATACCAGAAAATATGCACTTCAGCCAAACATCATAATTTTTCAGCAAAAGATCAATTTTCACAATTAAAACAATTTCTGGCAGAAACACAAAATAATTTATTTACCTAAGCTAACATAGTCACAAAATTATGAAAAAAAAGGACCTCTAAAACAGGCAAGAGAACAACATATTCGAATTTCAGAAAATTTCGAGCACTACACGATTTATTATGCAATTAACATGAAACTGACCAGAAATCATTTCAATTTATTAAAATAGCTACAGACCTCCTAAAATCATGAAATTTTTGCAAAAGCTACATATCCAATAGAGAAAAATACCCTCAAAATTTCAAGCCAAACGGACCAGCGAGCAATTTATTATGAATTTAATACAAAAACAGCCATTATACAATTTCGACAATTATTCAACGACTTGATTCATGACGAAATCGTCCGAAGTCTTTGCTATAAGACCAAGGATGATATAACGTTCTAATCCACAGTGACTATATCACGAATCGACGAGGTCTGGTTCGATTTCACAGAATCGAAGAGTTTGTCTATATACATTCAACATATATTTAAATCTTGCGAACACATAACAAAATAGGCACGTACACATGTATTTGTAAAATACATTCAACAACCAAGTAAACACATAACATAAACGAGACATAAAATTAAACGAGACAGGTCGAGCCTTGTACCATTCTCGGGAATCGATCGAAAAACGGAACGGACGGTTAGAACGGACACGCGGCTCACGAGGGAGAGGTCAGCGGCTTAAGGATGGCTGCTCGCGGCTGCTAGATCGCTGTAGGGGTCCTCGTCGTCGTTGTTGGTGGCCTGCTCGTGAACGGAAGGTGGCAGGAGTTGGGCTGGCCGCGGCAGAATTTGCAGGCTTCACGGCGCGGGGAGGTCGCCGTCAATGGATTGGTCGCGGCGTCGGGATGACAGGCTCTCGACGAGAGGAGGGTCAGTGACGGTGGGTTATGATGTTTCCGGCGAGAGGTTGGCGTGACTGAGATGGGTTCACGGCGAGGAGCAGGGACTCGCAATCGATCGTGAAGGATGATGGTGGTCGGGTTTGCAGAGAAAGGGAGAAGGGATTTGCACGTGACAGATGATGATGGTGATGGAATGAATATGGTGATGAGGTGATCGAGTTTTGACGATGAAGGGATCTTCTCTCTGAGTTCGACAGATGATAGAAAACAGAGATGTGAAATTTTTTACGAGTGATCAGACTTCTTAAAAGTTGCGGGTTGTTCTCTGCTCTGATTTTTACGCGAGTATAAGTAAAGACTTAGGGTTAATGACTTGAAGCTCAAGACACACACAACACACACTTGGTCGGGCGGTTCGGGTCGGGTTCGGGCGAGGCTCAAGGAAACGATTCGGCTCTCGGGCCCGACTAGACGTAGCATTAATTCGGTTTTTCTCGGGCTCGATAAATTAAATTCATAAACCGAGTTGTTATATATATATATATAATACGCACAATTTAATTTTAAAAAAATAATATTAATAAAATTACAAGTACACGTTTTAATTAAATAATAACACTTAGACAATTAGGCAATCAATTACAATTTGACAAATAAATCATATTAGACATTTAATAATTTTAGCATTCAACAATTAATAATAACAACAAATAAAGATAATAATAATAATTATAATAATAATAATAATAATAATAATAATAATAAGAATAATAATGTTAATAATAAATAATTCCATAATCAAACGCGACATTACAATCTATCCTCCTTAAAACATCAAAATGCGAAAGAACACACATCTAGAAGGAAACGACAGACTCGAACGGGAAAATTTCCAATCACGAGGTCCGGCCATCACCCTCCAGAACTCGATTCCATTCCCATGAGTCCTATTGCCTTATACTCGAAAGGCATGCACTCACATACAGGAACCAATCCGACTCGCCCATGCTCATATGTTTACCTTCTTCCTTGGGAGGGAGATCAGTCCTGCCCGAGCTCAGGCGTACATCCTCTTGCAAGGGACCCAATTCGGTTTAGCCTATACTCATGAGTATCAACGACTTGCTTCGTACCTAACAACACACAAGACCTCAACAGGTTGTTCGGTGTATTTTCAGCGTACTCCGACTACCTCACCATCCAGGTGGACACGTGATGCCAAGTTTCAGTCTCGACTCTGAGTCATATTGATGACTTGCTCACGATTTTATCACGGACCGTGTGTCTCCATCAGAGGCTATGACACGGTACTACACACATCCAGCACGACACTATCATGCTCGCAATATGCACGACCCAAGATGCTCATACTCTCAAGGTATCGACTCCATGAGTTGAACGCAGGCCTTATGTGCAAACATAAGGATTGACCAATAGCAATACGACATTCCCAACTTTCCCACTCGAGAGACTCTCAAATAAGGCATAGGGACCCATTGACTACTCTTCTTAATCAGAAATCATCGATTAAGGATTTACACACATTTAGAGGGACTGGGAGCTCTCGGTTCAAGGTTCGAAAGAAAGGGGGTCAAAAGGATAACAAAGTATTCCAGCACGAAACGATTACAATAGTTCAGTAAAAACATCGATGGTTGGCCGTACACGCTGGCCTGGGGAGTTCGTATGTACGGTGATGGCGGCTGCAGTTCGCATGCGAGTCAACGGTCGGCCACGCGCAAGCCTCCCGTCTCTCAGCACGGTCGTGCGTGCTCGGCCACCACTTCGCGTGGCTACACCCAGCCAGGGTCGGCGTTCGGTTCAAGGTTCAACAAGGATTTACAATCTAGGACAATCCACAAAAATAATGGTTTTAGAAAAGAATTGGTTTCACCAAATTTGAAGATTTTTGGGTTCAATAAAACAATATATATCAGTCATTCCACGTAGTGAAAGAAAGACAAGCGAAATTTCTAAGTTACGAAAATTGAATAACCAAGAGGAATCTCCAAAACGCAATTCAAACTTGTCTTGCGAGCAAAAGAAAATAAACAAAGTTTGCCAAAAGCTAAGAGTATTGAAAATCTAATAAGAGAAGGGACAAATAATCATCTCATGTCCGACATTCGGTCAAGGTACTGCCGTGGCTACTGAATCTGCTGCAGATGCGGTGGTGGAAGTTGTTGCTGCTGTTGATCGGGCCGCTGCTGCTAGAACGACTGCTGATAGGGCTGCTGCTCTTGGGTTCGGGGCATGCGTGCTAGAAGTGTTCGGGCTTCTGGCAGTTGTAGCAGACTCTCTGCTGATACCAACACTCCCCAGGGTGGGTTCGGCCACAGTTACGGCATCTCAGGTTCTGGCCCTGCGGGGCGGGGCGCTCGCCAGTTCTGTTGGGGCCTCCACGTTTTCCCTCCAGGTTGTCCCGATGGGAATCAGACTTTCTCTTGTGAGAGCTAGAGCCAGGATGAACAGAGGTGATGGGCTACACAGGCTGTGTAAGAGGCTGGGAAGGAGCTGAGACAAGGAGTTTCTGATAGTTCTCTAGCTACTAGGCACGGATAACAGTTTCACCATAGGGAAGGTTTCCCTGGATACTGAGGTGCATGCAGAGATAGGGGCGGAGGCCGTCACGGAACTGAGTGGCCTTCTTAACCTCGGTGTCCACCAGTGTTGGAGCAAAGGCGCTCATGCTGGTAAAATCCCACTCGTATTCATCAACTGTCCGGGTCCCCTGGCGGAGATCCCAGAACTGACGCCGCATATGTTTCTTGTAGCTGAGGGGAAAGTATTTCTCGAGTATCACCTCCTTCATTCTGTCCCAGGTGAGATTGGCGTGCTCAGTCGGCCTAAGTCTTCAGTGGTCGTGCCACCAGGTGTCAGCATCTCCTTCCATCTGATATTCAGCACAGACAATCTTTTGCTCATTGGTGCACATCAAGAGATTGAACATCCACTCTATCTTGCGAATCCATTCAGCCATGGCTGTGGGCCCCTCAACTCTGGTGAAGGCCGGTGGGGTCAGCCGCTGGAACTTGATAACAGTCTCACGGTGATCGTCCTGTTGAGGTGGAGGCGGAGGCGGGTTTTGCTGATTGTTTTGGGCATTACGGGTTCGATTGGCCATAATTCTACATCGAATAGGCCGAAAGGATTTAGTATAATTAAATAGAAGAAGTCTAGAGTTCGCCATGATACACTAGAGTTCAAATTAATTAAAGGTGGATAGATCCTAAGCCCCACTTCACATCAATAAGTCATAAAATTTTTTATCTCTTAAATTCGGCAACTCATAATTAATTCGAAATTAATTATGAAACTCATACCTGAGTTGGCGAGGCACGACGGAAGTGAGTGATCATAACTAACACCATAGAATTCACATATCTTCCACAGAGTTCACATAATTCAAGTATACCAGTCTACAGAAACGCAGACTGGCTCTGATACCAAACTGTAACGCCCCACTTTTATTTGCCGAAAATCAGAATAAATTTTTCAAAATTTATTTCAAACATATTTAAGGCGTTACTCATTTATTTTTCAAACGACATAACATCAACTCATAACATAAAACAAACTCCCAAATCGAGATCCATAAATCCATAAATTACCATTTTACCCAAACGGGTTCCCAAAATAAAACTTCAAGTTTTTAAGACATGGCAATGTCAACGGGGCATCTCCCCAACAGTATCTCAATACTTCATAAAATCTCAAGTTTGAAACGGCGTAAATCGTAAATAGTCATAAAGATAGCGGAAGCAAAATCATTTAATGACCGGTCTCATGGACCGACTACCACTCGCTCTACTCCGCCGTCGTACCCGCCTTGCTTAACCTAAAACGTTAATTTCAGGTGGGGATCAGCACAGTTGGAAATCGTAGTGCTCACCACTATGCAATAAACATTTACATATCAAAACAGTAACAGAGATAGTACGATCACAACATGTATATGAATCAATTTAAGTATCCCAGGTTTCATCGTAAATTCACAGTATTCAGACTCATGTGCACATTTATACCAATAGACTACTGCCGGTTGACGCATCGGATGCCCCTCGGGCTTCTATCGAATGCCCCATGGGCTTTACGTCAGTGCCCTCCGGTCTTACACGTTGAATACCCCATGGGCTTCTATCGATGCCCAGTCATAAGGAGTAACCCCTCGGGTTTTCATTTCATAAATACGAGACAACCGTTCGACGGCCGGTACAGCTCACATCGAAGGCTACATGATTCGTAAGCACACATTGATCATATACAAGTAAGGTAAACAATTTATTGCATAAAAAATTTTTAATAAAACCCACCTGGTCGCGAATAAGAGATTACACGAAAGCATTAATAAGCTGCGAGCTAGGCTCGTCAAACACCTACATTAAGTCCAGATGCTATAATCAACATCTATTTTGACTTAAACGGAAAATCACAATCATACTTAGTCGAACTTGATTCAACTAAGTTGTTCGTGAAGTCCTGTGGACGTTGGAACACTTAGACTCGACACCTAGACTCAACCAAATACACATGGAAATTCACATAATCCAAATCAAAGATTGACCAAGTCAAACACTCAAAGGAACGGCAAGCGAGTCGATTTACAGTTTTTATTGCAAAAGCCATATATTTGAAAATTTAATCACAAAAATAAGTTGGTCAGGTTATCAAATGAGTTTAACTCTGAAATTTCAACCACAATTTCACTTCCTAGGACTTAGTAAAACTACCAATTTTCAGCCTCATAGTCAAAGCATGCTATTTTATAAAATTCGAGCAAGTTTAGGGCAAAAACGAGCACAAATTAACAACCAGATCAAATGAATGAATTAGCCTATGAAATTTTTATCTAAAGAACCTCAGAATGTACATAGAAGTGTGTAAATATATCAGCCCTAAACTCCTAACATGCGATTTCTTAAAATTGCTACAACATTCAGCTGTTTTCGAATTTTCAACATAACCGAACCTAAATGAACTCCAAAACATTCCAATATGTTAACAGCATGAAATATACCACAAAACATGCACTTCAACCAAAAATCATAAATTTTCAGCAACAGAATAATTTTTCACAATTAAAATAATTTCTGGTAGAAACACAAAATAATTTATTTACCTAAGCTAACTGAGTCCAACAATTATGAAAATTTAACATGACCTCTAAAATAGAAAGGAGAACAACATATTCGAATTTTAGCAAATTTCGAGCACTACACGATTTATTATGCAATTAACATGAAACTAACCAGAAATCATTTCAATTTATTCAAATAGCTACAGACCTCCTAAAATCATGAAATCTTTACACAAGCTACATATTTAAAAGAGTAAAATACTCTCAAAATTTCAAGCCAAACGGACCAGCGAGCAATTTATTATGAATTTAATACAAAAACAACCATTATACAATTTCGACAATTATTCAACTCGATTCACGACAAAATCGTCCGAAGTCTTCGCCATAACACCAAGGACGATATAACGTTCCAATCCACAGTGACTATATCATGAATCGACGAGGTCTCGTTCGATTTCACAGAATTGAAGAGTTCGTCTACATACATTCAACATATATTTAAATCTTGCGAACACATAACATAGGCACGTACACATGTATTTGTGAAATACATTAAACAACCAAGTAAACACACAACATAAACGAGACGTAAAATTAAACAAGACGGGTCGAGCCTTGTACTGTTCTCGGGAATCGATTGAAAAATGGAACGGACGGTTCGAACGGACACGCCGCTCACGAGGGAGAGGACAGCGGCTCAAGGATGGCTGCTCGCGGCTGCTAGATCGTTGCAGGGGTCCTCGTCGTCGCTGTTGGTGGCCTGCTCGTTAATGGAAGATCGCCGGAGTTAGTCTGGCCGCGGCGGAATTTGCAGGCTTCACGGCGGGGAGGTCGCCGTCAATGGATTGATCGCGGCGTCGGGATGACAGGCTCTCGACGAGAGGAGGGTCAGCGACGGTGGGTGATGATGTTTCCGGCGAGAGGTTGGCGTGACTGAGATGGGTTCACGGCGAGGAGCAGGGACTCGCGATCGATCGTGAAGGATGATGGTGGTCAGGTTTGCAGAGAAAGGGAGAAGGGATTTGCGCGCGACAGATGATGATGGTGATGGAATGAATATGGTGATGAGGTGATCGAGTTTTGACGATGAAGGGATCTTCTCTCTAAGTTCGACAGATGAGAGAAAACAGAGACGTGAAATTTTTTACGAGTGATCAGACTTCTCAGAAGCTGCGGGTTGTTCTCTGCTCTGATTTTTACGCGAGTATAAGTAGATACTTAGGGTTAATGACTTGAAGCACAAGACACACACAACACAGACTTGGGCGGGCGGTTCGGGTCGGGTTCGAGCGAGGCTCAAGGAAACGATTCGGCTCTCGGGCCCAACTAGACGTAGCATTAATTCTGTTTTTCTCGGGCTCGATAAATTAAATTCATAAACTGGTTATATATATATATATAAAATAACACGTAGACAATTAGGCAATCAATTATAAATTGACAAATAAATCATATTAGACATTTAATAATTTTAGCATTAATAATAATAATAATAATCATAATAATAATAATAATAATAATAAATAATTTCATAATCAAACGGGCAATTACAGGTATAAGAGCCAAGAAGTGCTAGGATTGATTCATTTTGATTTGTGTGGTCCTATGTCGATCCAGGCTAGAGGTGGTTTCGAGTATTATGTGTCTTTTATAAATGATTACTCGATATTTGAGAAATTCAAGGAGTATCGGGTAGTTGGGGAGAAGCTTCATGGAAAAAGTATCAAGTCACTTCGTTCTGATCGAGGTGGCGAATACCTCTTTGGAGAGTTCAGGACATACTTATCAGAAGCTGGGATTGAATCCCAACTGACTGCACCCGGCACGCCCTAGCAGAACGGGGTTGCAGAGCGAAGAAATAGGACTCTTATGGAGATGGTTAGGTCAATGATGAGTTATTCGAGGTTACCAAATTCGTTTTAGGGAATGGCGCTGGAAACAACTTCGTACATTCTGAACTTGGTTTCGTCGAAGTCAGTTGAGACTACTCCTTACGAATTGTGGAAAGGGCGCAAGCCCGGGTTTTCACATATTCGAGTGTGGGGTAGTCCTGCACACATTTTAGTGCAGGAACCTGGAAAGTTGGAAAAACATTCAGAAGCATAAGTTTTCATTGGCTATCCCAAGGAAATGAAAGGTGGATTATTTTGTAGTCCCGAGGATCAGAAGGTGATCATTTTGACAAACACTAGATTGTTGGAAGAAGACTATATTATGAATCATAAGCCCGCAAGTAGATTAATCTTAAGGGAGTTAAGGGGTGAAGTTGATGGTTCCCCACCGAGTGCGCAAGTAGATACATCACATAATACTGCAACACGACACACTGAGAGTGTACTAGTGCAGACAGTGCCTCGTCGCTGTGAAGGTTTTTCATTTACCCGACCGATGGATAGGTCTTAGAGAGTCATCAGACTTAGTTCCAGGAGATCTAGAATCAGACCCAAGGACTTACGATGAGGCACTCCAAGATAAAGATGCAGATTCATGGAAAGTTGCAATGAAAGCTGAAATGGGGTCAATGGACTCCAATCAGGTCTGGGATCTTGTAAAACCACCCGATGGGGTACGACCCATTGGATGTAAGTGGATCTATAAGAGAAATAGAGGATCGGATGGGAAGGTGCAAACCTTCAAAGCTAGGATTGTTGCGAAAGGTTATACCCAGATCGAGGATATTGATTATGATGAGACCTTTTCGCCAGTAGCTATGCTTAAGTCCATTCGGATTCTCTTGGTTGTAGCCGCTCATATGGATTTTGAGGTCTGGCAGATGGATGTCAAGACGGCTTTCCTTAACGGGACCCTTCAAGAAGACATCTATATAGAGCAGCCAGAGGGATTCATTGCTGAAGGTCGTGAGCATCTAGTGTGTAAGCTTAATCGGTCTATTTATGGATTGAAGCAAGCCTTGAGATCTTAAAACATCCGTTTTGATGAGGTGATTAAGTCGTACGGGTTCATTCAATGTTCGGATGAGCACTGTGCTTACAATAAAATCAGTGAGAGCATGGTGGTGCTTCTTGTGTTTTGCGTAGATGACATACTGCTTATTGGAAACAGTACGAAGGAGTTATCAGACGTAAATGTGTGGTTTTCTAAGCAGTTTGATATGTAGAACTTAGGTGAAGCGGGACACATTCTTGGAGGCTCATTAGAGACCGTAAGAAGAGAATGTTGTGCTTATCCCAGTCTTCATACATAGATACTGTCTTGGCCAGATTCAGCATGCAGGATTCCAAGAAAGGTATGTTAGCTTTCAGACATGGAATACCTCTATCTAAGGAGATGTCTCCTAAGACGTCTGAGGAGATAGATGATATGAAGAAAGTTCCTTATGCTTCGGCAGTGGGAAATCTTATGTATGCGATGTTCTGTACTAGGACAGATATTAGCTACGTTGTTGGCATGGTAGCTAGATATCAAAGTAATTCGAGACGGGAACATTGGCCTGCGGTGAAGCATATATACTCAAGTACTAGAAAAGGACTAAGGAGTACATGTTAGTTTACCGTGCAGGCAGCTTGTTACCTCTAGGCTACAGTGATTCCGATTTTCAGTCATATAGGGATGCAAGTAAGTCAACCTCAGGTTATGTGTTTACCTTAGGAAGTGGAGCCATTTTATGGAGGAGTGCTAAGCAGAAATGCGTGGCAGACTCCACCATGGAAGCCGAGTACATAGCAGCCTCAGAGGCAGCGAAAGAGGCAGTTTGGCTCAGGAACTTCTTAGTGGACTTAGAGGTTATACCGAGTTTGCCACGTGGCATCACCGTGTACTGTGATAACAGTGGAGCAGTAGCAAACTCAAAAGAACCTCGAAGCCCACAGGGCAAGCAAACACATAGAGCGCAAATACAATCTGATTCGAGATATCGTTGGTAGAGGAGACGTTGATGTTGCCAAGATTGTGTCAGAGGACAACCTAGCTTATCCTTTCACGAAGAGTTTGCCGGGGAAGGTCTTCGTCAAACACGTGGAAGGAATTGGAGTCATGAGCATGGCAATAGGATCGACATAGGTCTTTTAGAATAACGGATAGATAGGATTACACTGTAAAAGCGAAAGCTTTAAGTATAAGTGGGAGATTGTTAGTGTTATATATTGAAAGCTTGGATTTGCATGTTATTACAAATTTACCCTTTATGAATGAGAACCATGTTAGATTAAACAAGTTCTATGTTTTGTTGTTCTGCACTTAGATGGAGTAGGTCGTCATCGGGCGAACCGAAGATCATTCTATCAGCTACTTGCGAACAAGAATAGTTGTTCACAACCTACATGGACAAGAACACCCCATCCGAACAGTTGTAGTGTTAATTGTATAGTTTGTCTTGATTGATTAGTTGCACTAGTACATTTATGTATTGAACAAGATCCCAGAGAGGAGAAGTTCATTTTATACTAATCGTCGTAAATGAACTAGGCCTCGGTTAATTTCTGTGTTCTCTTTACCTGTAAGATACTAAACAAGCAGATATATAGTATATATTACTTTGATTCACTTGGGCGAGGTTCAGCCCACTGGATCAATATTCCTACTGTTTTGGGTAATATTATTATATAAATGATGAGCTGTTGGGATATTTACGGTCACCATTTGCATTAGTTTGATGATGTCCCCGGAGTGAGTTCATGAAGGATTGTTATGTTAAACCCTGCAGGTGGATTAAATTCCGGCATAATAAGAATGTGATGAACGAGCGCTAGCTTTAGTGAAATAATAATAAATTAATTAATTCTTAATTGCCAGTAATTGAATTAATTAATGGACATTATATCTTAAACGTGAGGAGGTAAATCGAGTAATTATTATTGGAGTCTCAAATGTAATTTGGGCTAGGAAAAGGGAGTGCAATAATATAATATTGGTGGCCCATTAATATTATTTAATTAATTAGAGGAGTGGGTTCGTCCCACAGTTAGTCTAATTAATTACGGAGCTCTATTCCTAATCTCCTAAGGGTCCCTACTGTAGCTCTATATATACATCATTAATCTTATGGGAAGAGAACCCTAATCCCATTATTTCTCACGAGGCGCACGCCTCTCGTCTCTCTCTCTCAGTTCTCATTCGAGCTTTATCTACTTCTTGTTGCACCACTAGTACAAGTTGAAGAGGGGTGTATTGAGTAATACAATAGAAGATCAATAGGTAAACGAGACCCGATTATCTTCTACAGAAAATATTCCACGACGAGCCTGACCCGCCGAACCGCCGGCCGACGAGCCAGACCCGCCGTGAAGCTGCCGCGACTCGCCGTGAGGAGCCACACGACCGGCGACCCGATCACGACAACCGATGAGCCTGCGACCCGGCGATCCCGACCCCGCGACGCGACAGGACTCGCGAGGAGTTCCGACCGGGCACTTGATCCACACGACACGATTCACGCGAGCCCGAGAAGTTCTGTTAGTGTGATCGATTTGTTCGTGTGCTGTGTACGGCCATCCGAAAGATCAGCCAGATCACCATAAATTTTAAGCCGTAAGTTCTCCACGTCAAACCTATAGATCCGCTGCGCATAGGTTTACGTTTGCTATTGAATTCGTGATTTGTACATAACGAGATCCTCACAGATCCCAACAGAGTGTAACTTTTCTACACATGGAAAAGAGTGTTGTAGAAGCCGAAGTGGCAAAGATCGAGGAGGTGGAAGATTGGAGAGCCCCTATATGGAAGGGATTGAAGGAGGGAACTTTAAAAGTGATAAGGAGGTTTTTCGAGCAAGGGGTGTCTTGTATAATAGGTCTACGCGGGACCACATTTGAGGTGTGTCACTATGGAAGAAGGTCGATATGTCTTGAAGGAGGTGCATGAGGGATGTTGCAGTGACCATAGTAAGGCGAGGGCGTTGGTGGCAAAAATACTTCGGGTAGGATATTTCTGGACGATGATGAAGGCAGATGCAGTGTCGATCGTCAAGAGGTGTGTGCAGTGTCAGAAGCGTGGCCCTCTTAATCATCAGCGGACCGAGACGATTACAACGATGAATGCCTCTATTCCATTCGCACAGTGGGGTGTCGACCTAGTGGGTCCGATGCCGCGGGGAACTAGGCAGAGAAATTTTTTTATCGTGGTGGTCGATTACTTCACAAAGTGAGTGGAGGCCGAGGAGAAAGTCATACACTTTTTACATAATAGTATTTGTTGCAGGTTTAGAGTCCCAAAGTTGTTGGTGTCGAAAAATATGACACAATTCAATGGCAAGTGGATTCAACCATGGTGCGAGGACATGAAGATCAAGCAACATTTTGCTATGTAGCTCATCCGCAGGCCAACGAACAAGTTGAGGTGACCAACAGGATCATACTGAACGGGCTAAAGACGAGGCTTGAAAGGGCTTTAGGGGCGTAGGTCGATGAACTTACTTCAGTACTTTTGGCATATCAGACCACCCCGAGGTCGACAACAGGAGAAACCTCGTTCAGTTTAGTCTATAAGATGGAGGCATTGTTACTAGTCGAAGTGGAGTTACAACCACAAAGATCGACCACATATGAGCACGAGCAAAATGAGGAACTGATGCTGGCGGCCCTAGACACAATCGAGGAGCTTCAAGAACAGGCCTTAACCAGAGTCGAGGCGTATAAGCAGAGGATGCGAGCAGCCTATGACAGAAATGTGAAAATTCAGCGATTCCAGGTGGGCAACTTAGTGTGGAAGAGAGTCGATGTCCTTAAGCATGTGGAAAAGTTGGAACGAAACTGTGAAAGACCATACTTGGTCGAAAGGTGCATGCTGGAGGGGGATATTCATTGAAGGACAATGAAAGTAGATCTTTGGCCAGGTCATGGAACGTTGCTAATTTAAAAAAATTATTATGTCTAATTCTTTTTTCTTTTATTACGAATTGAAAAAACAAATGGTGTAATCTCTATTTCTACTTGGGATTAATGAGAATCTATGTTACTGCTTTATATTGATGAGTTATCAAATTATCTTGTTTGCAATGTTTTGGTATAACCTCAGTGGCTGGTCACTCTAATGTGTCCCATGTATCGACCACCCCCTTGAGGGTGGGCATGTGATCGAAGAGAAAAATCCACCATGATTAAAGCCAAGAGTCTGGGTGTTCACTTGTTTTGAACATCCTTCGGGGTGGGAAAATGGTCGAAGAAAATAATCCACCATGATTAAGGCCATGTGGCCAGGTGGTCGCCGGTTTTGAACATCCCTCGGGGTGGGCAAGTGGTCGAAGAAAAATTCACCATGGTTAAGGCCAGGAGGCTAGATAGTCACTTGTTTTAAACATCCTTCAGGGTGAGCAAGTGGTCAAAGAAAAATAATCCACCATGATTAAGGCCATGAGGCTGGGTGGTTTCTTGTTTTGAACATCCTTCAGGGTAGACAAGTGGCCGGAGAAAAAAATTCACCATGATTAAGGTCATGAGTCTGGGTGGTTGCTTGTTTTAAACATCCCTCGGACTGGGCAAGTGGTCGAAGAAAAATTCACCATGATTAAGGCCATGAGGCTAGGTGGTCGCTTGTTTTGAATAACCCTCTGAGTGGGCAAGTGGTCGAAAAAAAATTCCACCATGATTAAAGCCATGAGGCTGGGTGGTCGTTTGTTTTGAACATCCCTAGGGGTGCAATGGGTCAAAGAAACAAATCCAGCATGATTAAGGTCGTGAGGGTAGGTGGTCGCTTGTTTTGAACTTCCCTCAAAGTGGCAAGTGGTCGATGGAAAAAATCCACCATGATTAAGGCCATGAAGCTGGGTGGTCATTTGTTTTGTACACCTCTCTTAGTTGCGGGCATGTGGTCAAAATGACAAAATTATAATTGACCATTTCCCAGCAGCGGATTGATTTACCAGGTAACTGGAATGTTCAAAATGAAGCGACCTTAGTGGTAGGTCGATCAAAGGAGTAACTTGTCGCCAATTTATGTGGTTTTCGTGAATGATTAAGTGTAATTTTGTATTACTACAAGGATCCAAGGCAACACGTCTTGCAAGTATGGACAAAGGAGTAAAACAGGCTTAAACAAAATAAACATTCATTAAGGAGTTAAAATACATGTCAAATACATCAAAAGCAGAAGCATAAACTACAGAGTTTTAAGAAGCATTTGCAGTATCCTTGTTGGTAGCTTTCTCTAGGTTCTGAGGAGTGGGCTCGATACGGGTTTCGACCTGGGAGCTCGAGCCAAAGGACGACTCTACTTGATTGGACAGGGGCTGCATGCGAGTTGACTCTGCCAGGGTAGCAGACATGGCGACATGTAGCATATTAGGATCTGGAAGATCGAAAATCTTCTTAAACGTGGCAGACCGGGGCTAAAGTTGGCTCGAGTGTCTTGGACCACCACTCGTGGTTGAGAGGCAACTCTGGATCACCTTTAAAGCCTTGAGGAGCCTTAGGAAAAGTGAGCCAGATATTATCGACGTCAAGGTCCCCCTCGAAGTCGTCGTGGGCAATTGCAGACCTGATAGTAGTCGGCCCCCAGATCTTGCAACTTCTTCAGGAACAAAGGGTGACTCCAAGAAGTCAGCGATCACTTGCTCGCGGTATTCATTCAGAAAGCGCTGGCCGAGAATGGCAGCATCGAGCAAGGGAATGGTGCGACTAGAGCCCGAATGTCGTCGGCGTGGCACTGTTTTTCTCTTCTCAGCTCTTGAGTGGAGTCGTGGTGAGCTTAGGATAGGCGGCGTTTATCGTAGGCTATGATTTTTGCGCCTAGTTCGAGCTTTGGAATGGAATGACTAGAGCCCGACAATGGCAGCATCGAGCAAGGGAACCAGGCGAACAAAGCCCTGCTGTTGGTACAAACAAAATGGGAGTTACTGCACAGAATACAAGTTAGAATTATCAGCGAGATCGTGGATCGAGCATTTACCTGTGCCAAAGAAAGGAAGATGTGTTCGCCTTAGACACGGAGGTCGGCGCGGCCGAGCTGATAATCCCTGACAGGGATTACGTCCTTTGAAAAAGAACATTAACTCCTTCCCGTTGGCCTGCACGAGGGAGGGAGGAGGGGAAACAGTGAGAGGATCTTCCTCGAATCAACGACGTTTGTTGCTGCCCTCATCCCCGATGAGAGGGCATTTTCCTCGAGAAGGAGAGACTGTGGCTTTTCAATCTCTTGATTTGATCGAATTCGAAGAAGGAGAAAGAGGAGCACCCTGTTGATTGACCACATGAGAGAGAGGCCCTTGCTTCTCGGTCGAAGAGAGAATAGTGCATTGCTCCTTGGTCGAGGATGATTAAACCTCGATGTAACGCCCCACTTTGATTTTAAAGAAAATCCATGGCTTTTTCAAAAATCATAGTACAATTTTCGAAATTCATTTTACGATTATTAAACATTTAATGGCGTTACTCAACCACATCATATAATAGCTCAAGTCATGTCTGAACTAACGGGTATTCATTACCCGATTTTTCACATAGATCTCATTATCCCAAAGCATATAACTCAACATGATATTCAAATAAACATATCAATCATGGATATCCCAACCAACATAGTCCGAACCAAATCATAAGTTTTCAAACAAATCCAGAATCCCAACATTTTCAAAACACAAGTTTGAAAGCGATTTAACATGTCCAGAGGACCAAAACATCAGGTTCATAAGACCAAAGCTAACATGTTCATAGAACGGAAATGCGGAAGCAAAATAATCATAAACAAAGGACCAACCACTCGTCATCTTGCCGTCATGCCGACCACTACTCAACCTGAGAAAGAAAAGTGGGGATGAGCATAATATGGAATCTGTGGTGCTCATCACTATGCACATATACAAAGACAGATAGGCATGGTCGCAGCATGAACACGAATCATTCTCATATATCACATCTCCTAATCATATGTTTATACTCATGTGCACATCTATCATTAGCCATTGAAGGACATACAGCTCATGACAATGGGAGTACATACCGAAGGACATACTGCTCACATCGGTCGTGCCTATTATTAGGCTAAGGGAGACTGCCTATCATTAGGCACTGTTGAAGGACATACAGCTCACATCGACGGGGATAACCATTCGAAGAATATACAACTCACATCGAAGGTTACATGATTCACATGCATACATTGATCACGCCATCCAACAAAATAATAACAATTTATGGCATAGAAATTTAGAATACCCCACCTGTTAAGTGAAGACAGACAAAAAGCTAAGATCGGGCGGTAGATTTGAAGGCTCGACTCCTCAGGAACCTACATTTAATCAAGATAATTGTCCTAAATAATTATCTTGATAACTCGAAATTATCACTTAAGTAGAAATATCTAAAATTAATCTAAGCAAAATTCGTAAAAGAATTTTTAACATCGATTTAAAATAATTACCGCGCTTCAGGAATCTACAAGCAATGAGGCATGGAGCGATAATAGCTCATTAATCAGTTTGAAGCTCTATTTTGGATGACTTGACTCGGTCCAAATTAATCTTAAAATGGTCCACACACAAAAGCCCAAATAATGCCCATTTATTTTCCCATCTTCTTTCTTTTTCCTTTTTCTTTTTCTTAATTCCCGTACCCTCTCTTCTTCATCTCTCAATTTTTCTCCTCGTTCCCAAATTCATCTTCTTCCTTAATCTGAAAATTCAATTCGCAGACCCGATCATCAAAATTCAATTTCTCCTTCAATATCCATCACACGCATCACTCCGGCGGACGCAATCAGGGGAGATGGCGGCCTGCTGAAATCTCGCCTCAGCCCGCGGCTTCGAGTAGCGTCGGAAAAATCAGACGCGGACGGAGGTGGTGACGCTGTTCGCGGCTGGCGGACGGCTGGTAGCCTGCTGAGAGGGCCGCGTCTGAACTAAAAAATCGACGGCGGTGTGCGACTATTCAAGGTGGTCGGTTCGCCGACCACGGGTGGCTCGTCTCTCTGTGTGACGGGTGGCGGCCGGCGACTGGTAATTGCGCGACCAGATCGGCGGCATCGGTCTGCCTCCATGGGCAACGAATCAGAGTATGGCCGGGGACTGGTGGGCGTGAGTGGATTGATGGCCACGGTTTGACGTGAACAGAGGCTTCGAACCGGGTTCTTCGGCAATCGGTCTTGGCGGCCTGTGATTGAACAAATTGGCACTTGTAGATGGAATGATAGATGGTGAACGGATGCCGCTGAGGCTGCTCGTGGCTGTCGTAGGCCTCGTGTGCTCGACGGCGAGGCGCTGCTGTGGGTCGGGGTACGGTGACCAGAGGCTGAGGGAGTTTCGATCTAGGGCGATCATCGTCGGGTTCGGGCCCATGGCTCGACTTGTGGTTGACGGTGCTGACAAAGGCTGTCGGGCTCGTGGCTGACGGTGCGTTTGAAGCGTGATCAAACGGCTTCGGCTTGGATTCGTCAACAAGGAATTACATTCGATGGGCTTGCTTATGGCTTTCGGGCTGAGGTTATAATCGATTTCGGTCCAGAGTGCTCGCTGGCATTTTCGGGTTGATCAGTCTGACTTGAAAGCTGGCGATTATTGGATCTCTTTTCGGCTGTAGTTTAAGGTCGAAATAAGAGGATTCGAGAGGGAAAAAAGTGGGAAAAATTGAGAGGGGATTTCTGGGATGAATGAGTTGTATTGCCGTTCCCGAAATGAGGGTGATAGGATGGAACTTGCGGCGGTTTAAAGTTGCCGAAGGTTTTTAGGAGAGAAATAACGAGGATTTGATTCTCTTTTTCTGATTTTCTACGTCTAATGACAAGAAGGATAGGAAGGTTTTTCTGATTTTTCCTTGATAATTGGCGTGTATCAAGGGAAAGCATGGGTTGATTGGAGCCAATCCTCTAGCAGAATGAAGAGTATAAGGTGCAAAAATTTGTTTCCGTAACAAACTCTTAGACCATGTTTGTTTATAAAAATTTTTGGTTTTGTTTGGATTTTTTGATTTGGTTTGGTTAATTTGAAAAATATGGTATGGTTAGTTGTTAGTGGGTATATTAAAATAATATTTAAAATAAAATAATTAAAATTGATTTGATGTAAAAGTAGGAGAGAGAGATTTGAAGTAATGGATAGTTAAAATAATATGAGTGGATGAATAGTGAATTAAGGTTGATGTGTTGTGTATGAATGATTGATTGGTATTATTTAATTATATTGATAATTTTGATGATAGTGAAGTTGAGTTAAAGTTGAATTAAAAAAAGTGGTTGAGTTAAAATGTTGGAAATTTTTTGAAAAAATTCCACAAACAAACATTCTCTTATGGTTTTGAAAAGAGAGATGAAAAACTAGAGTTTGAAAGAAAAGGTCAGATTATATATACATATAGGGATTGGTTTCAATGCATCCCATTATTTAAAGTGAGGACGTGAGACTCATTCCTAGCCACAAGATTTAGATCTTGATTTAAATAATAATTTTTTATTTTTATTATTTAATTTTTTATTTTTAATTATTTAAATATTATTATGACCATTGACCGTTGACTCCGGCGTTGACCGTTGACTCCGGCATTGACTTCCGGCGAAAATAGTTGACTCCAGCGTTGACCGTTGACTCCGGCGTTGACTTCCGACGTTGACCGTTGACCATTTGTCTTTTGTTATGTTATTTCTTTCTTGCTAGGTTAGTTGTTTGTTGTTGCTAGGTTAGTTATTTGTAGCTGCTATGTTAGTTGAGTTTTGTTGCTAGGTTATTTCTTTCTTGCTGCTAGGTTAGTTGTCTTTTGTTGCTAGGTTATTTCTTTCTTGCTGCTAGATTAGTTGTCTTTTGTTGCTAGGTTAGTTATCTGTAGCTGCTAGGTTAGTTGTGTTTTGTTGCTAGGTTAGTTGCCTGATGCTGCTAGGTTAGTTGTATTTTGTTGCTAGGTTATTTCTTTCTTGCTGCTAGGTTAATTGTCTGATGCTGCTAGGTTAGTTGTGTTTTATTGCTAGAATATTTCTTTTTGTAACCCATAGGATTTGAAACTGGTACCTCATGGAAGCAAGACAAGCAATGCAACCACTACACCACTCAATTTTTTTTTTTTTTAAACAAACAACGCCCCGGAAGGGCGGGGGATTGGGCTGGATCCCCAACCTGTGCATAGATCAGGGCCCCAAAAACGGGAGCCCAATAATGTCAACGAACCAGATACAAAGGTCTACATAGTCTGAAAATCAAAACCAAAACCAAAAGAAAAACAAGAAAGAAAAAACCGAAAAACGAAAAAGAAACAAAAAACTACAATATAAAGTCGATCTTCGGGCTAACAGATGCCCGAGATAAATGTCTATACTAATGAAAATAGAAATCCTATACTAGTGAAAGCGGAACGCTGGGTATCCAAGCTGGTCCATCCGTACAAGAGTGCGAAGGCGGAGTGGAGCAGTGTCTGTCTGGAATGTATGTGTGCCTGGTATGGTGGCGCCAAGGCTGGCCAGGTAATCAGCCGGTCTGTTCCCCTCACGGAAGATGTGCGTGATCCTGTGATGGACTGACTGAAGTAGATCTCTAATGCGCAGAAGCGGGTGCTGAATCTGCCACGAGCCCTGATGGCCCGAAGTCAGGAGGGTGGCGACAGCCGCAGCATCCAGCTCGATCCATATATGACTAGAGATGTGGGCAGCTATCTGAAGGCCAATCTGTAGTGCCTGAATCTCTGCGTCGTAGCTCGAGGAGGCCTGAATGGACGCGTGAAAGGCGGTGATGAGGGCGCCGCTATGGTCCCGAATCAAGCCTCCTCCTCCGGCAACTCCAGTGTGGCGATCGAAGGAGCCATCAGTGTTCAGCTTGACCCACGGAGAGTCAGGTCGAAGCCAAACAACAGCTCTGGCCCGAGGAGTCCGAACAGGCGGTGGTGGGGCCACCATGTAGCGATGCGGTGGCGTGCAGCCTGTCCAGTCTCGGGCCGTGAGCCTGCCCAATGAGATGAGGAGTGAAATGTGTCTCTCAACCTGCAAAACAATGTGAGAAAACATAAAAGTAATATCCCTATGCTTCGCACTATTCCTTTCTGTCCAGGTGAACCAAAGGATCAGACAAGGAATGAGGAAGCCCACGTGTCTAAGGTGTGTGCTCTGTGAGAAAAAACTCAGGAGCTCAAAAAAACTGTATGTGGTGGGTAGGGATATATGAGTCCAAGTGGCAAAATGCTCCCACACTCTCCTCACAATCTCACTCTCTAGAAAAAGGTGGGTAAAGGTCTCAGTCTCATGGCGTCCAGTCTCAGAACAACACACACACCGAGAGGGGAAGGAGATCCCCCTCGCGTGTAGCACAGTATCGACGGGTATCCGGCGCAAGAGAAGGCGCCAAAGGAATACCGAAATAGTAGGCGTAAAAAGGTCACTCCAGATAGCCCCGAAGAGGAGATTAGGCCGATCCCTCAGCCTTATCTGCTCCCAAGCCGAGGTAGTAGAAAACACACCTGATGATGTAAGTCTCCACCTCATGCTATCTGAACCGTCCCCCGAGATAGGGATCTGCTGGATCTGATCTAATAACTGCTCGCTAAAACCCGCACCAGCCCCCAACTCCCTATCAAGCTTCCCCCTATCCCACGACCCGTCCGTCCAGAGGTCGCTCACGAGCAGGTAGGGGGAATGCGACACCTGCCTATCCCTAGACAACGGCCTATCACCTACCCACCACTCATCCCAAACACTGACATCGCCCCCGCCCAAAACCCAAAAGATGTGATCCTGGGCTCGCCTCCCGACCCTAGTGAGGCGCCGCCACTGTCTGCTATCATGATCAACAGCCGTGACCCAACAAGGGTGGTTGGCACGTCTAGGGCAGTACTTGCCGCGAAGGTACTGAGCCCAAAGCGACTTTCCTTCCCTGAAGCGCCACCACAGCTTGTATGAGAAAGCTGTAACAATGTCCCTAAGGCGGCGGATGCCAAGGCCACCCTCTGGGAGGGGGCGGCAGATAGAGTCCCAACTCACCCAGTGAGTACGTCTCCCCCTCCCAGACCCGTCCTCATAACCCCAGAAATAACGAGCCATAATCTGGTCAAGCTCGTCAAGAGTAGACCTAGGGGGGTCGAGGACCATAAGCAAGTGAATCGGAAGAGAGCTAAGAGTGCTCTTGATCAGCGCTAGCCGACCACCGAAAGAAAGATATCTATGCGACCAACCAGAGATCCTGTCGATCATCCTCTGTCTGACGCCCGCAAAGAGCGCTCTCGTGAGGTTGCCCTTATATAAAGGGACCCCTAGGTAGGTAATGGGAAGGTCGCCACGCGCAAAGCCAGTAATGTCGTGGACCCGCTGAGCCCACCTGTCCACTGTGGCAGATGAAAGGATGAAGGTGCTCTTCTGCACGCTGACCAGTTGACCGGTGACCAAGCCATAGTGCTCCAAAAGGCGCATGAGCTCGACCAGTCCATCATCATCCGCCCGGGTGAAGATAATGATGTCATCCGCGTAAGAAAGGTGAGAGACGATAGGACCATAGCTTTATCATCGGGTCCGGGTCGAGACCAAAGATGGCCGAAATGAATTTCTAGACTCGCGTATTTATCGCCATCGGGAAGCCTAGTCCAATGACAGTGGAAAGCAAGTAGCTAACAGGGACCCGGCAACCAGACTCAGCAAGGTACGGAAAGGATAAGCTTTCTATAGATCGGTAAGACCAGGTGCTATAGGTCATGTGGGAAGAGTCGCGGATGAAGCCGTCAAGGCAGCGAGAGAGGTAGTCCGCCGCAAGGACGAATAGAGAAGGGGAAAGAGGGTCGCCCTGTCTAAGGCCTCTAGATGAGGGAAAGAAATCGGTGGGGATGCCATTAATCAGGACCGAGAACGTGCAATGCTCCACACACGCCTCCACAAAGCTGATCCAACGCTCAGGAAATCCCATCCTAGCCAACGCCTCCCTAAGAAACGGCCACTCAACCCTATCATACGCCTTAGCCATGTCCAGCTTCAGCGCGATATTCGGAGCCCGCTTCCAGTTCGCTCGGGAGATGTCGTGGATCATCTCCTGGGCCAAAAGGATATTATCACTAATGACCCGATCCTTGACGAATCCACTCTGGTTCGGAGAGATGAGAGAGGGGAGAAGAGGGGAAAGACGGCCATTAAGAATCTTCGAAATGAGCTTGTTGGTCACGTTACACAGGCTGATGGGCCTGTAATCGGACCAAGAGCTCGGGTTGGGTCTTTTGGGGATCAAGACGACAGAGGTAGACGTGAAGGAATCCGGCATCCGGTGGCCGGAGAAAAAATCCAACATCGCCTCCTCGACGTCAGTCTCGACAATATCCCAGCAGACCTGATAGAAGAGGGAGGAGAAACCATCCGGGCCAGAAACGCTGTTGGGATCAATCCCGAATACAGCATCCCTAACCTCCTCCCTACTCGGGAGCTCACAGAGGCCAATGAGGTCAACCGAAGGAGGGATGGTGGGGAAAAAAGAAGCGTTCGGGGCCACGAGGTACCTTCTGTCAGAGGTGAAGAGGGTCTGGAAGTGAGCAACAGCCGACTCCCGAATCTGAGCCTCCTGGGTCAAGGATGACCCATTAGCCTCGATGCTATGGATGTACGACTTAGCACGCTTCTGCCTAACGTAGCCCTGGAAGAACCTGGTATTCCGTTCGCCCTCGGCCACCCAGCGAACGGCCGCCTTCTGCTTCCAGAAGTCCTCCTCCATAAGGAGTCGGAGCTGGTACTCGGCGTTGCAGCGGTGCATGGCGGTCCTATTCTCCGGAGTGGGGTCTAGGTCATAGGCCCGCTCAGCCGACGCATGCGCACTCTGAGCTGCAGTAAGGCGGTGATGAAGGTCTCCAAAAACATCCCAGTTCCACTGTCTCAACCGACGCCGCAGTCTGCCGAGCTTCGCCTCGAGATTACGCATCCCGAAGAGCCCAGTCGGCTGAAGTCAGGAATCCCTGACAGTATCGTGGAAGGAGTGGTGGCGAACCCACATGTTTTAGAACCTAAAGGAAGCGCGGCGGGGAGTGCTCGAAAAACGACATCTAATGAGGAGGGGTGAATGGTCAGACCCAAATCGAGTGAGGTGCGTGACGGTCGTTACCGCAAACACCTTCGACCACGCTTCAGAAATTAAAGCACGGTCGAGCCTCTCCTTGAGGTTGTCCCTAACCCACGTGAAGGGCTCACCCTCGCATCCAGCATCAAGCAACTCGCAGTCCGCCACAGTCTGCGCAAAATCCCACATCTCTCGGGATCTGTCCGTGCGGCCACCCACGCGCTCATCGGGGTGCAGAAAGATGTTGAAATCGCCACTAACCATCCATGGCAATCCCTCCATACTCTCGGCAATCTCACGCAGGGTGTCCCAAAGACCATATCGCCCGACCCTAGTACACTTGGCATAAACCAAGGTGTGAAAGATGGGCTCCGGGAGATGGGCAGCGGAAATCTCTACGTGAAGAACCTGATCGGTGTCGCGGAGGACCCGACAAGTGTAGTCACGCGAGTGGAAGAAGAAGATCTTGTGCGAAATATTACCCACGCCCGAATGGAAGCCCAGACGACGCGAGTAGTAGTCAAAAGAAGGAGTGCGAATCATCGGCTCAATAAAGCCAACAAAATCGACTCTGTGGTCACGAATGAGAGAATGAAGGTGAGAAAGAGTAGCCCTGTTCGCCAGGCCACGGCCATTCCATGTAATGGATGTGATGGACATATCAACGGTCGCAAGAGCCACCGGACGTAGTCCGCCTATGGCGAGGCTGATCCGGACCACCTAAAGAATGGGAAGTCATCCGTCGTGTCGTGCGGCGGAAGGGTCCAATAGCAGGGGAGATCGTCCGCCGTCTCGTATGCTGCATGGCTCTGGTCCTCGAGGCCTGTCTGCCTCGGTATGTACTTGTAGCCTGTGAGTCGTCTGGCTGGACAGACTGACCTATAGCAGCATTAGCGGGTTGTCCCATCTCCGGGGCTGTCTCCCGTCTGTCAAGGTGAAGAAAAGCACTAGAGGCGAAGCTCTCGCACGAGACGTCATGCTGCGCGCGATTGAGCCCGCATATCTGCTCGGGGATGGGCGAAAGAGAGGGTCCGACCGGGCCAACCGTTGGACCCGGCGGGCCGGGCCGGGTCCCGGGTCCAACGGTCGAAATTCAAAAAAAAAAAAAATAAATAAAATAAAA
>BKCP01005206.1:552763-579987 GCA_008636005.1 Striga asiatica | reverse complement strand
CATGATTGGTATATTTTTTGGGAAGGAATGATCATTCCCATTGGAATGGCAAAACCCATCTCCATGGGATTAGCCATTCCATAGTAAATGGAAGGTTTTCTCATTCCCATGTGTGTAGTAATCAATTTTTCAAAAAATAAAATTAACAAATAATAATAAAAATTAAATATATAATATATAATATAAATCATGATTAAAATATATTAAATAAAATTATTTTAAAAAAAATTAAAACTTACTTTTATTTATTTTTTAATTAGATATATTAAATACTTATATAAAAATAAAACTAAAAAAAAGCATTTATATATAATTTAAAAATAAATTATTTTATTTTTATATATTATTAAAAATATATTATTTTTTATATTATTAAACAATATATTATTTTATTTTTATATATTATTGAAAAATCATTTATATATAATTTATTATAAGTATATTATTTTTTAAAAAATCTTTTATTTATTTTTATAATAAAAATAATAATGTCATTCCATTACAATCCTATTCATTCTGCATATCAAACGCATCAATGACAAAACATGTTTCATTCCATTCCCATAATCATTCCATTCTGCAATTCATTCCATTCCTACGAAATTTCATTCCATCATACCAATCATGCCATAAGAGTTTGAAAGAAAAGGTCACGATATATATACATATATATAATCGTATATATATAACGTCCAAACTTAGGGAAAATCCCACGACTAAAGGGTCTGGACATAGACATAAAAGGGTCGTGAAAAATTGGCCGTACACATTAGCTAACAATGGATCAAGATCAAGGATATGAGAAATTGTCTACTGACGGCTGTAAAATAAATCTACCCAATTAAATAAAGAATACCCGAACGATTCGACGAGTGGTAAATAAACGAACAACGACGACGATTGATTTACCAACGACAAGAAAAATGGATAAACCAATCGAATTAATTAGACAGAGTCATCCAACTAATCGAAATAACTTAGATGAAGGCTCGAGATGTGAATGTACTACAATTACACGGTAATGCCTACGAAATCGATCGACACAAACGATCATTAAGATAAGATTTTCTAAAAATAGTCCACATGAACTAGAATAAGAGTATTCGCCAAACGAAATACCTCAAATATAAACGAAGCGAAAATCCTAAAAATATGCTAACTCATCTAAAATGAACAGGGCATTACACTCGAGCTCTTTGTTGGGATAAGAGGGGGTACGTTTAGGTGTTCCCTTGCAGGGTGATTGAGGAATTAGTTGTTTGGCCGTCTTCTTCTTCAGAGAAGCTTTCCTCTTGGTGAAGGAGAGTACAAGCCGAGATAGGGGATCTGCAAATACAAAGGAAAAATTACCCTATAACTTAATATTTCGCGGTTGACAACTATGGTTCAAACTACCTGACTCATTAATAGCTCGAAGATCTTTAAGGGTTTGCTCGAGGGGTAGAAGATATGTTTTATGAGTGAGTAGTCCGCAAAAGTGGAGGTGATAGTTATATATCAGTAAGGTTTTGGAGACAACATGATTAGAATTCCATTGGCGCATACGTCAGTCGAAAATTGGTTTCTGAAGAGGAGGCTCGAATTCGAAAGGAAGTTCCGTGAGCCAAGGAGTGGGGGCCCAGGAATAAGGAGTCCTAGGCTTGACAAACACGAATTTTAGCTTTCATTTTGGGTAGTTGGAAGTGACGCTAGAAATGAAATTGGCACCATTTCGACTCTTCACGTAAAGTCCATTGTCTTGCTTGGAGGCCGTCTAACAATACTGGAAAAAGTCTAGGTCGATTCGGCCTAGACGAACGAAGGAAAGGACAACAAAATATGTCAAAATCGAATGGATTTAGGGGGAAGTTGGTTCAAGGGCAGGCTAAATATCTTGCACATGTCGAGTAAAGCAGGACAGATAAGGAAGCGGATACCTAGCTCGAATTAGATGTGAAAGAAAGTGTAATAGCCGTCAGTGGGGTGGTCATAAGTATCACCTTTGCTTGGGCAACAGATGGCTCCCGGGTGATCGAATTCATCGAGGTCTAACCAGTTAATACGAGGAGAAGGCGGACGAGAAGGTTTGGTTTTGGTTGTTTTGGTTTTAGTTTTGGATTTGGTCGAAACCACAAAATTGGGACGGAGGACCTCGTTGTCCTCCTCCTCGAGGGCAGCATCGACAATACCAAAGGGCCGAACAGAGCGGCGATTCAAAGGTAGGTGGTCGAGCGTATCTTCGTCTGGTTGGTTAAGGAGGACAGGCCGAAGAGTAGTGATATGTGTAGCCTGGAGAATCTCCTCAACGGAAGGAGCAAGAAAAGGTGAGTTACGAGGAGTCGAGGACGAAGAGGGAGAAGACATGTCCTTGCCGAAAAAACAATGGTTTTCGCTAGAGTAGCGGAATCTGATAAACAAAAAGAGGAAAAGTATCTAAAAATAAAATTTTACGACTATAAGTGGGGAAGAAGAAGGAGAAAAGGGAGGATTTGATGGCGACGAGTTGAATGGAAAATTTGGAGAGTAGAAGAAGACCAGAAAAATTAAAAAGCAAAAAATAAAAATTCAAAGATCAGGGAACTTACTCATTGTCGGATATAGAAGATGGACTGGAGAAATTTGACTCACAAATTGCAAAGATTCCAGGAGTCGCGACGATTGCAAGAGCCGATTGCAGAAAGTTTGGAAATTTAGGGCAAGTATATCAAGAAATTGCGAGAGTGAAAAATCGTACAAGGCCGTGTGCAAGAGTATTTATAGATGATAATGGAGGCAAGTTGAAGACTTGGAAAAATTAGCCACTGGATTAAAAGTGAAATCTAACGGCTGAGTGCATTTAAGGGATACGAGACATGAGGTGACATGAATTGCGAAGTTATGATTGACGCTTCTTATAGGCATGACAGATGGCAGACGTAGAGGCTGAAATCTAGAGGGACGTTGGAGTGAAAAAGAGGTCGAAAACAGAGGAACACCTATTAAGTGGTCGACAAACAACGAACATGAGGACAACTGTTGGATGGATGATAACATACCTAAAGGAGTAAACCAGCCGAATAAGCCAGCCTGGCGAATTGATCGGACAAATCGGTCGGACCGCGCTGGTTGAGTAAATACGGAAAGAGTGGTCGTGGTCGAGCATCACGAGAGTAAGAGCCCTTAGGTTAAAGACAACCTAGAAAGGGATCTCGGTGCATGGAGAACAGGTCGGTCCTAGACTCATGGAGGGTCTGGTCGAAGATCGACCTGCAGTGCAACTTGTCGTCGGATCGACCACTTCCTATACTTGGAGTAGTCGACGAATTGACATAGAATTGGTGGAACACTAGAGCCTTCAAGGAGATCTCAGAGGAATCAAAACACCCATGTGCAGAGGACACGTGGCACGACCCGATTGGTCCATACTGAATAACTGTCTCTGACACACGCACACTGTTTGCTTTACGAATGGGGAGGCTGGGCAGTTTTGGGTAGCCAACTCAGCTGATCCGGCAACTATCTAGAAACAGGTACCCTACCCCTATATATAGGGGTAGCCTTTACGATTTGAGCACGATTGATCCAATATACTCTGGAGAACTGAGTAGAGTTTATACTGACTTAAGCATCGAAGGCTCTTCACCGGAAAACCTCTCCGGTGTGAGAGTTCTTTGCAGGTACTCGGTGTTCCACCGCCGAGGTGGAGTTCGAGTGAGCCATTTCCAGCCGGTTGGGAGGTTTTGACGTACCAAAACTAAATATGCACATGTATATATTTAATTTAAATATATTAAATATGCACTATGAATGAACTAAATATGCATTTCATATTAACTAAATATGCATCATCTATGAACTAAATATGCACATGAACACATTTAACTTAAATATAGTTGATATTCACTATGGATGAACTAAATATGCATTTTGTATCGACTAAATATGTATCATCTATTACCTAAATATGCGTCTGAATCAAATAAATATACTTATTATATATTTACCTTAAATATAACAAATATGAATTTCCTATTAACTAAATATGCATCATCAATAAGCTAAATATGCATCATTATATATTTAATTTAGATATAATAAATATGCACTATGGATGATCTAAATATGCATTTAGTATGAACTAAATACGGATCATGAATTAACTAAATATGCATCATAAATTAAATAAATATGCATTTTTATATATCTATATATACAAAGAGGAGCAACAAAGAATTAAATTTTATTACCACGCATTAAATTTTATTCTCATGCATTAAATTTTATTCTCCCTCCAAAATTTTCAGCATTCAATTTCATTTTTAAGTTACAAAATAACTTGCTTGAATGCCATAAATTATGAGCATAAACCAATCAAGAGAGTTACAAAATTGTACTCAAATTTTAAGTCACACCCACTCATGAAAATGGTCAGGTGTATTAGTATAAAGAAAATGGTTGTAACGACTCTTCCATAACAATTACTTGATCAAAATCAATTTTGAGAATTATTTTCTGAATTCATATTTTTTTTCATGAAGTAAATTATGATTTTTTTTTTTATATTTTTATGTTCTTAAAGTATTCGTCTCTGGGTAAATGCACAGATTGATTACTAGTTTAATTTAAAGATAACAAATATTCATTATGGATGAACTAAATATGCATCATTAATTAAGTAAACATGTATCATTACATTTAATTTAAATATAACAAAGATGCACTACGAATGAGTTGAATATAGGTTTGGTATAAACTAAATATTAATCATTATATATTTAATTTAAACATAACAAATTTACACTATGAATGAACTAAATATGAATTTCGTATGAACTAAGTAGGCATCATGAAATAACTAAATATGCATCATGAATGAACAATATATATGATGTATATATTATTTAATTTAAACATACCAAATATGGATTGTGTATGAATTAAATATGCATTTCGTATGACCTAAAATGCATCAAGAATGAACTAAATATACATCATGTATATATTTAATTTGAACATATCAAATATACTATTTATGAACTAACTATGTTTTTCATATGAACTAAATATGCAAAAGAAATAAACTAAATATGCATTAGTTAAATAATAAAGCACGAAGGGTTAGAGTGAAATTATCAAACTTTATATAACTTATAAATTTTCCGTATGGACCAGATTGCAATAATTTATAAATTTTTTAAATTGCAGCTAAGTCCCCAAATATCTAATTTTTAAAATCGATCCCTCCCCAAATCTGAATAATCCTGCTTCCGATAGTTCTCGTCGTCGATGATGGCTTTATCTTTACAAGTTGTCGACCTTCTGTTACTTGATCCCCTTCAACGATGAGAACCCTAGACCGCAGGATGTCCAGACTGGCTTCTTCTTCAGCGATTATGAGAACCCTAGGCCAGAAAATGACATCAGGACCCATTCGATTTTCGATTGTCGCCATGGAGTGGAGAGTCCCGACGCAGTTGAAAGCGAGGGCTTCATCGTCTTTGATGTCCAGATCAGTCGTATTCAGCTTCTACACTTCGAGGCGGGTGAATTTCTCCATCTGACCATGGTTTTGCATCGCCAGAGCTCTGGAGGGGGTCACCGATAGCGGCGAGGGATTCGGGACCGGAGATGCCGGTGGCCGGCTCGTTGGGGTGGCAGCAGGTGGAGAGGCGGCGGGCGGTGACCGGAGCTGAGTTCCTTGGTCTCTGGCTCTTAGTTCGCCTCTGACTGGAGGTCAACGCCGATCAACGAAATTCTATTTTCTTATTATATATTTATTTTAAATATCATAATTAATATTTTTATTATTTAATTAGTATAATATTTCAATTGATTAATGTGAGTCATTCGTCTACATAAAAAATGAATGACCAAGATTGAGTTTCACGTAATAATAAGGAGTGTCCTCATTTGATTTACCCTTTATATTTATATAATAAATATTTATTATGAGATAGAATATAATCTATACTTATATAAAAAGGTATACTATTTACCAGATTTAGTATAAAGAAAAGTCAACAACATTTATTGCATTACTATTTCCGTATTATATAATCTATACTTATATAAAAGGAGATTCTATTTACTACATTTACTATCTAGAAAAGTCAACTGCATTAAATGTCATTACTATTTTGGTATTATAATATTTTATTTATTTAATTGATTTATTTATTTGTTTTATTTTAAAAAGGTAAGTATAATAAAAAGATTTTAATAATAAAAAAATCAAATACCAAATAAAAATGTACACTTTGACTTATTTGATTATATTTGGTATTTGATTATACCAAATATATTCCTATTTAGTATATACATTAAATACTTACTAAAGTATTTATTTGTTTTATTTGTCAAAGTTAAGTATAGATTTGTTTATATTATCAAATCATAAAAAAATATTAAATCCATATTGTAAAAAAAAATCATATAATTTTATAACATTCTACTGTACTATTTAACAATATTTCTTTTTTATTATATAATAAAATAATAATAAAATATTATATGGTGAACAACAATAAGTAAAACTGTTACTTTCTCTTATATCAAGGAATAAATTTATATTTAAAATAAAATTTTTATTAGTATAAATATTTTAGTGAGATAATATATTAATTATTTTACAATAGCCCTAACATGCTCATATTTAATGTTTTAAAAGATGTACGAAAAAAAACTTATAATAACTCTTTTGTTTTTTAGACTTAAACGTTGATTAAAAGAGGTAAAAATTCCTAACTTTTTAGATTTAAACGTTGATTAACACCATAGATTGAGGATTTAGAATATCTTTAAATTCATTATTAAAAAAAAAAGAAAAAAACTACAATGAAAAAAGCAAGTCAGGTATATATCGATTTGTTGTACTCCTCAAATCACATTCACAATTTGGCTACAAGGAAAGGAAAATCATTGATTAAATATTATTTTGTCAGTAGTCTTAATGTACAAGAGATTTTAAGACTCCACTTGAATATTATAAAACTTTTATTGCACATTGTACAATTTTCTTGCGTATTATAAACTTTTATTGAATATTGCATCTTATAATATAATACTCTCCAAATAAATATATCTCGTGCGTCGCACGGGTCACGTACCATATATATCCCTTATATTTTTCTTTATTCATGTATATAATTATAAGCCTGGATAAATAGCCTTAAAATTGTGCACTCCGTGCATCGCACGGGCTCTGTACTAGTTAGCACTTAGAGGTACAAAGTTAATATACATAATATTTATTTATGTTACTTATATGATAAAAATACCATATAGGTAATTTAAAAATTTTAAAATTAATTATACGATTCAATAATGAATCCAATGACCCGGCACTGCATCGGGTGACCCGGCAACCGGGAGACTGTCCAGTCGATCCCCGGCGGGTTTGAAAACTATGCCCCAATGTCGTACGTTTTCACTAATTAGTGGATTGCTTATTTGCTTTAGATTGGAACTGAGAATCACAAATACTGACGGCCCTCTTTCATCTCACAATTTCTCTCAAGAGATTGCTCAGTGAGTATGTCGCAGCCGTCGCGTCCAAAGAGTCCTGATGACCAAACTGTATGATTTCCCCCTTCTCTATTTACCCCTCATTATTTTACTTTCTTGAAATTCCGTGTGCTTGTGATTTCTGTATTTAATTATGAGATTGTAATGTGTGATTTAGTGTTTGCTTAGGTTCTAGTTTTCAGACGGTTGTTTTCTTGTGTAGCTATGTTAATCCCACACACTAATTCATCCGCCCTTGTAATGTAATTTAAAAAAGGATTGATGAAGGAAGGTGAAGAATGAATGGTCTACTTGATAGCCCTTTTGAGATAATTTGTTTAGTTTCTCACAGGAGCAAGTTATTTCAGAATTTTTTTTTTTTTTTTTCTTTCTTCTTCTTCTTCTCTCTAGTTGGAGGCAATGCGGAGATTTTAATTGGTTGAGAATAATGCATGTATGAGTAACACATGTAAATGGAGAAAACTGAAAATCATTGACAGAGAGACTTGACCACAAAGTAATCTAGGTTCTGTTCTGCCAAGGGAACTTAACTTTTTAGAATGAAGTTATTAATTCCTAGAAAACATTGTTGAATTAAAGTCAAATTATATGTTCAGTTAATTAATGCAGCTTGTATCAGTACATTTTTGTCTTGATTTAGCTAATCTATCTTCTTTCATTCTTTCTTCCATTTTTTTTTAACTTTAACTTAAAAACTTTTCTGCTCCATTTTATTTCATAATAATAATAATTTCTGACTAATTGTTGGAGTGGCGTATCATAGATAGCGAATGTGCTATTGTCGTTACGTGTACAGGGTTCAAATTTCTACCTTGGCGGTATGCTATGGAAGATTTCTGCCTAACCGCCACTACAAATTTGTAACAGTTATGGCAGCGCCACAGGCTGCCATGGCTGGATTTCAGCTTGCTGCCATTTTTGCCATCCGCATTTGATGACACTGTTTGTGAATGGCTATCCAGGCTTTTGATTTTGATGCAATCGTACTTTTATTTTTGTCGTTTCCTGTCATTTTCGATTATGCATGATCAAATCTCCTTTGTTCCCTTTTGTACGTGTGAAATAAAGCCAACAATACATCATGTTATTCACTTCATACTGGTAACTCTCCTATATATAGCATCAAGCTTTGCTCTGCTTAAATACTTCATGAAAAGTGGTGTATTCTTTTACGGGTGTTAATAAAGGTTTAGATTGTGAAGCGGGAGGAGAACAAATTGAATCGTTTTACTTTATTATTATGTGGCTAAAGGTTATTATACGTGTTTATTCATACTGTTGTTCCCAAGTTCCATATGTCTTCGTTATTCCCCGTATTGCTTGCCATGCAATCATTTGTGTAATAAACGTATCTAAACTGATAACTTATGAAGCATGTGAAAATCTATCATGGACTGTGTATTGATTAACTTATTTGATAGGCGATGTATATTCGCGTAAAGCGTCTGAAGACAACTTATTTTCTCCAATGTGTGCCAAGTGAGACAATTTTACAAATTAAGGAGAAGTTGCAGGAACTCATTGATGAGCCAGTCAACAATCAACGACTGATTTTGATGCCAGATAAGGAAATACTAGACGATTCGAAGTCGCTTGCAGATCAGAAGGTTTAATGCTCTATATTTTGATCATAAACAAACAAAAAAGAAAAAAAGAATTATTCTGCCTATGGTATTCAACGTAGATAGATTTTTGTTTTGTAGTTGGTTGGCAAAATCTGTTTGGGGCTTCTTGATTTCTCTTGATATTGTGTCCATTTTATGTACTTCCTTTCCTTTTTTCTAATTACTCTATTGTTTTGCTATATCTATTCAGGTTGAGAATGATGCCGTTGTTGCCCTGACCTTGAGAAAAGGTTCTGTAACTTCTGCCACCTTCATAGTTTTAGAAAATCTTATATCATTCTCTCCACAAACATAGTAACTTGATTTTATCTTTCTAAGTGGGCTGGCACCTAGTTTCTTAACTTAATCATGTCTGAAAATACATTATGTTTCAATTGGTTGTGCTCTAAACGTTAATTGCCTCTTCAAATAGTACTAGAGTAAAATATCATACACTTGGATATTTCATTTTATATACTTATGGATTCTTTTAAGGCTACTGGTTCCATGAATTGCTCTCAATGTATGTTGAATGTATGTTCAATGTATATATGACACCTGGGTTTATGTTATCAGTGCTTTATCAGAGGAACTTTTTAATGGCCTCTTTTATGATTTGTTCCATGTTAGTTGTTTGTGTAGTCTTGCTGAAAATGTTTTTACTTTCTTTTCTTGAAATATGAGTGAAACTGTTGGTTGTTGACTCGAAGCAGATGGTGACACCCCAAAGCAAAAATGTATATAATTTCTATGTTATCTAGTTTTAGACTTCCTCTGCAGTAAGTTTAAGATGGATTTGAATTCAGGATATTTATTTCAAGTACTTCATGGATTATTATTGCTTGGAGTTCAATATATTTATTTTGGGAGTGTTATACTTCCAATGTTCGAAATCAAGTGCTATTTTCTATATTTGAATCACATGTTTTTGGCAAGTTCTTGATGTGAAGGCTCATAGTTGCAAGCTACTCTTTCTCTCTCTCATTCCAGATTTATTTTTTTTTTTTTTTCATTTTTTCTCTTTTCATCTTTTATTGTTTTATTTTGTCTTTTCTTCCTTCAGAATTCCCTTCTATCATATTAAGCTGCATCTTGCATTGTTATATTTGTCCTAGACTAGAAGAGAAAGTGAGGAAGTTGATGTGTTTATCTTATTTCTTAAACAAACACTGTCACTCTTATTCTATTTCCTTTTTTCTTTATGGTAGAATGTTAAAATATTCCTCTGGTGAGTGTTAAGAACTTGATCTGGGTTCATCCGAGTGTTGATATAGGTCCTTGATATCTCTTCTAATTCGTCAATAACAACAACAACAACAACATACCCAGTATATCTCTTCTAATTCGTCAATACGAGAAGAAAATTTCAATTTGAGCTGCCTCGTTTACATTTGCTTATTGTTCTCTCCTTTTTATGCTCCTAATCTAACTATGATCATACATGTGGTCTATCAAGGCTGTGTTTTAAATTTTGCATATAACCAAATTTTGTTAGTTTTCCTCTGGTTAATGCTATTTGGTGCCTTTGCTAGTTCCGATTTCATAGCAATTAATGTCGTTCTTGGTCTTTTCATATATAATCTAATGGACTGTCTACTTACATTTAGATGATGAATTTGAAGAGGTAAACATTGCGAGACCAGATGAATTTTACCAATCACGTGAGGCTGATGGTGGTTCCAATTGGTGAAAATGACCTACATTCAGGCGACCTGGAATGCTGGGAAAAGATTTGAACTCTTGCATCATGCACCGTGTTTTATGAAACTGCGTTTGAACTTGTGCGTTTTTGCTTTGGTAATATCAAGTGTCTGATAATCGTGGCTCGAATAGTATACTGGATCAGTCATGATAGATTATTGTCTATGAGAATGTACTCTCTCTCAATTTCTTTAGTCATGGACTCTTGTCCAAGATAATATACTGCTCTCTCTCACACACACACCCACACACACGCATTGACTAATTGATAATTGATATGAACTCCACTTACAAGCCACAAAGTGTTGGAGTATTACAATAAACATATTCGCACAACAAATAATGACAAGCACTACTAATAAATATAAGTTAATACAAAAAGATAAATTAGGGTGTTTTTGGCAGGTAGATTGATGTCAATCGCTATTCACCGTTCCCCTATTACTACGTACCGTCCTCCCCTTTTACAAATTTGCCCTTAACCTATTTCTCTCTTACTTTTCGCTACTCTCTTTATCTCTCTAAATTCTCGATTTTCAATGAGTCATTTGAGCTTCAAAGATTTCGAAAAAATGTCAAAAAAATCCTACGGCCTCGGTAAAGCATTCTTCAGTAGCAAGGTATTTTTTTTTCCTTTTTTAAATTATATAAAAAAAATTAAAATCTGGAGCCGCGTTTGGTCGGGAATACCGGACGCGGCTGGGCAGTCCGGTCTGTGATTGTGGACGGCCTAAAAGGAGACCGGTCGCCTTTACGGTTGCCCATCGTAGGCGTCCGGCATCTACTGGCCGGACGCCGCCCCATCTCCTCGATTTCTTGGGCCGGACGGACCGAAACGCCCGGCCCCGCCAGCCGGACATATTTAGTAATTATAATAATAATTATAATTTAAAACAAAAAAAATATTATATTAATACATAAAAAATTATATTAATTAATTTATTTGATAAAAAATTATTAATTATCATAATAATAATAAATTACTAAATATTATAAAGTTAATTAATTACTATTATAATAGTTTTTTTTTTCCAAAATGATAGATGAATCTATTAACTGAAAGCGAGCAGAGCTCGAATACAAAATGTTCAAACAGGAATGACAACTTGAGAGGTACATCAACAAGATGACCTAGAGCCTCAAAACAAACACCCCAAATACACAAAAACTACAAATTAATAGGAACAAGAGATCACCACTGCCACAAAGCCTAGCAATCCACAGCCCTAAGAACAATCACAACCAGCCTAAGAAAGAAAATAAAATGAACTAAAATCAACAAGAAACAGATGGCAAAGAGGAAAATTCCAACCAATCAGAAACAGCTGCCTTGACAACAATGTGAGGAGGTGGTTGGGAACCTTGGAAAATCCATTGATTCCTGGTCTTCCAAAGCCACCAGAGGAGATACGTAACGCCCCGTTCAATTTTTAGAATTTCTCAGAATATTCTATTTATCGAATATTATTTATACAATTATATTTATTGGTCACGATGTCGACTTAAATAAAAGATTGGAATACTCGATTGTTTTATTGAAATACATTCGTCGTTCTGCGATCTCGGTTTAATCGCGTAAACCGATTGTAAACCCGTTTATTTATGAATAATTTTGGGAATATTATTATTATTATTATTATTATTGTTATTATTATTATTATTATTATTTGTCTAATATTATTTATTTGTCAAATTGCGATTAAATGCCTAAATGCTAAATACTATTATTTGTCTAATTGTAATTAAATGCCTAAATGTTATTTATTTGTCTAATTGTTTAAATGTTATTATTATTTATCTAAAATGTGTATTTGTATTTTTACTAATATCATTATTAGTTTCTTAAAATTTAAATTGGTGTATTATCAATATATATTATATATTTGGTTTGTTTATTTATTTGTGCGATTTAACTTATCGAGCCCGAGAAAGACCGAATTATTGCTACGTCTAGTCAGGCCCGAGAACAGAATTGTTTCCTTGAGCCTCGCCCAAACCAGCCCCGAACCCGGTCCGCCCAACCCGCTAGTGTGTGTGTGTGTCTTGGCCCACAAGACTTTTAACCCTAGCTTATCTATTTTTCTCAATCAGCAAAGACCGCAGCTTTTCTGTATTCCCTTCTCCCCTTTGAACTCAAGAACAGAGAAGAGAAAAATCGATCTCAAATCCAAAAATCTGATCGTCTCCTCCCTCGTCTCCCATCTGATCGGCATCCTTTCACCGTTCGTCATCATCACCTTCGCTTTTCGTCAACTTCACCTCAGTCCCAGATCCGATTACCCTCCTCCGCCGTGAACTCATCTCTGTTCGCAAGCAGCAAGCCGCGAGTCTCTGCAAATCTGACGCCGCGAGCCTCCCGCCGAATAGTATCCTCCGCGTGGACCTGCGAATTCCGATCAGAACCAGTCGCGAGCCCTCTGCGACGAGCAGGCCGCCATCAGCGACGAAGAGAACCTCCGCGAAGTCTCGTCCTCCGGCGACCTCCCGTTCGTGAGCAGCAGTTCGTCGTGAGCCAGTCATCCCCTGCCGACGTGAGAATTCAATCGCACCACCAGCATCTCCGAACTCCATCGCTGCCCCTGTCGCCGGGAACCACCACGGACCAGCGGCGACCCCGACGGCCACTTCCGACGAAGTCCAACAACATCCGCGACCACAAGCCACCACCGCAGCAACCTCGTGAATTCCGGCGAGTCCCGTTCACGACGTTGCAGCAACTCCACCGCCGCGACCAGCCGTCCTCCGGCGACCTTCCCTTCACGAGCTGACCACCAACAGTGACGGCGAGGACCCCTGCAGCGACCTAGCAGCCGTGAGCAGCAATCCCAGAGCCTCCGTCCTCCTCTCGTGGCCGTGTGTTGCCGATTCGAGCCGTGTGTCCGTTCGGGCCCGTCAACTCTCGTGTTCGTTCCGTTTTTGTTCGATTCCCGAGAACGGTACAAGGCTCGACTCATGTCGTTTATGTTGTGTTATTGATTGTTGAAAGAGATCGTTGAATACTTGTGAATATGATATTGTGAATTTCGTGTTCACAAGAATATATATGTGTTTGAAATTGTTAGGAAATAATAAGTTATATGTGTAGACGAACTCGTCGATTCGGTGAAATCGAACGAGACCTCATCGTTTCGTGTCGTTCTTAGTCTTATAGCGAAGACTTCGGACGGATTCGAAGTAAAACGAGTCGGTTATGAATTAATGAAATTGTCTAGTCGCTGTTTTAGTAAATAAATTATGATAAGTTGCGTGATGCTCGTATTGCTATGAAATTTTGTGTGCTCGTCCCTCAGCTGGAGATACATGTTTTAAAAATTTCGGAATTAAATGATAGGTATAGCTATTTTTAATAATTGTATGAAATTATGAGTAGAATCTTGTTAAATGCCTATTAAATTGAGTTGTGCTCCAAAACTTATGAAATTTGGATATGTTGTCTCCCAGTATGTTTTATATTATAGGTCGTGTAAAATGATTGGAATTCTTGGACTTCATTTTCCATGTGTAAAAATCATTTGATGAATTCTGCAGATTCGTAATTTAATTTTAATAAATTGATATGTTGCTGGAAAATTATGAAACTTGGTTGAACTGCATATTTTACGCATATTCTCATGATGTTAAAAGATGGGAATTTTTGGAGTTAATTTAGGTTCTGTTATGTTGTAAATTCGAAAATTTGCTGAATGTTGTTTTAATTTTATAAATTCACATGCTAAGTGTTTAAGGCTAATATTTTTACATGCTTCTGTTCATATACTGAAGTTCCTTAGATAAAAATATCAAGGCCTGAATCGTTCATTATCTTAGGTTTTTAATTTAGACTTGTTTTTGTTGAAAAACTTGCTCGAATTTTATAAAATAGCATGCTTTGATTTGGGGCTGAAAATTTGTGGTTTTGTTTAACTCTGGGAGGTGAAATTTTGGTTAAAATTTCAGACCTAAATTCGTATGGCAACCTGGTCAACTCATTTTTGTGATTTAAACTAGTATAATCGTAAATGTGGTTTTTAGAATAAAAATTGTAAACCGACTCGTCATTTGTTTCATTAAGTGTTTGACTTGGTCAATGTTTATGTTTGGATTATGCATGTGTAATTGGTTGAGTCTAGATGTCAAGTCTAAGTGTTCCAACATCCACAGGACTTCACGAACAACTTAGTTGAATCAAGTTCGACTAAGTATGATTGTGATTTTCCGTCTAAGTCAGAATAGATGTTGATTATAGCATCTGGACTTAATGTAGGTGTTCGTGCTTTCGTGATTATCTCCTTTTCGCGACCAGGTGGGTTTTATTTAAAATTGTCTATGCTGTAAATATTATTACTGTTTTAAATTTGGTATGATCAATGTATGAATGTGAAACATGTAGCCTTCGATGTGAGCTGTACCGGCCGTCGAACGGTTATCCCCGTAGCTATATAACGTACTCGTAGGGTAGTCTCCTTTTTGAGCCATAAGACCTGGGTTAAAGGTCCCTGTGCTGGACACATTTTGAGCCGTAAGACCTGGGTTAAAGGTCCCTGTGCTGGACGACCCATGTTGGTAAGTCCAAGTTGAGGCCTTGGCTGGAGGGTAGGCTGGACACGCGATGTAAGACCGGTGGGCTTTTGATATATAGTCGACAGTAGTCTATACGTAGGTGTGCACACGAGTCTATTATTGATATTATTGATGGGAGATTGTGATAGTTAATTGATTCGTATACATGCTAAGACTATACCTTATTAATTATTGATTACTGATTCATTATTGTGAATAACGTTTACTGCATAGTGGTGAGCACTACTGTTTCCTCTTGTGCTCATCCCCACCTGCTCTTCATGGATGCAGGTTAGTGTTGCGGGCACGGCGGAGGGACGCGAGTGGTGGTTATTTTATTTGATTATTGCTTCCACCTATTGAACTTACTTTTGATATTATTGCATTTTGGAATATTGAATATTGGATTAATGATAGGGAGTGTACTTTCTAGATATTTTGAATTTCAGAAACCCGGTTCGGGTATTGGATTGCAGTATTGATTATTAATGACTGACTTATTGATAATTGAAATGATGATTGAGGATTGAGTATTGAGATTGATTGATTATTGAAAAATTGGTTAAGTATTGAAGTTCGTCTTGAAAATAAGTAGCGCCTCAGGTGTTTTGAAATAAATTTGAAAAATTTATTCTGATTTTCGGCAAATAAAAGTTGGGCGTTACAAGATATATGGTCAATTGAATCATGCTTTCAACCACCTCTGAATGGTCAATGCAGCAGATGGAATGCCACCAAGTTCTGAAAGGACCTGAGTGCTGTGAAATGTTCTGCCATGAAACAGGTGCCACAGCCCAAGTTGAACATGCTCTGGGACAATGCAGCAATACATGCTCAACAGTTTCTGGACTATCTCCACAGCATCTGCAAATGATGTCAATGTCCATGCTTTTTTTCTTCAAGTTGGTTAACACTGGTAAAGACCCATGGATACACTTCCACAAGAAAATTTTAAGCTTCATCATCACTTTCAAAGACCAGGTTCTGTTAAAGAGGATTTTCCTGGAGTATAAAGGGTTGCTGCATTCAGGCTGATCAAGTCTGAGTACCTTCTGAGAAACCAAGAAGGAATAGGTACTAGCAACAGAAAACTGCCCTTTCTTATCCAAACCCCAAAACAATCTGTCTGCTCTGCCAGGCCTTAGTGTTGTGATGTTTAAGATTGCATTGCTATCTTCCTCACTGAACACCTGCTGGACCAGCCATTCATTCCAGGCCAAACCTGAGTCTATCATCAAGTCCTTGACATAAATGAGGTGACCTCGAGAAATTTTCAACATATTAGGTGTGGCCTTAGCAATATTGGGGACCCAGTTAAAATCCTCAATCTTTGTGGAGGCTCCATCCCTGATTTCAGTTCTGAGCCATTTTGACAATAGAGGAAGCACATCTAGCCAGCAGTTCCAAAGCCAAGACCCCTTTTGAGATTTAACAACATGAAAGATAGAGGAGTTGGGAAAATACCTTTCTTTGAGAACCCTGCTGACTAGCAAGTCAGGCTGAGTTGTGATCCTCCATAGCTGCTTACAAATCAATGCTTCATTGAATAATTTGATGTCCAAAAAACCAAGACCCCCATCTTGTTTTGGAATAGTAAGCTTAGCCCAGCTCCTCTAATGTATTCCTCGAGTTTCCTCAGAATTTGTTTTCCACCAAAACTTAGCACATAAGCTAGAGATTGCAGAGTAGATAGGGACTGGTAACTTGAAACAGGACATAGTAAATATGGGTAAGGCCTGCAGCATTGATTTGAGGAGTACAGCTTTGCCAGCAGAAGAGAGCAGTTTTGCTTTTCAATTCTGAAGTTTGCTCTGTGTAGGTTCTAGAAGATATGCAAAGACCTCCTTTTTGGACCTGCCTATACCAAGAGGTAACCTAAGGTACCTGGTAGATCTGTGTTTTTGAATGCCTTGCAAGGCTGCACATATATTATCCTGGAGACTGGTAGGAGAATTCCTACTGAAAAAAATTGCTGACTTTTGGAGGTTCACTGATTGTCCTGTAAACAACTTGTATCTGTTCAAAATATCCATAAGAATAGCTGCTTGATCCACCCCTGCTCTACAAAAGAATAAGGAGTCACCTGCAAAGAGTAGATGAGAGATGGATGGACCTGATTGAGATAGTTTGAGCCCTTTTAGCTGCCCAGAATCAGTGGCATTAATAATAAGAGCTGAGAGGAGTTCTGCCACAATTAAGAAGAGATATGGGGAGAGTGGGTCTCCCTGTCTAATGCCCCTGGAAGGAGAGACAAATCCACTGATTTCACCATTAATTTTGAAGGAAAGAGAAGTAGTTGAGATGCAGGCCATAATAAGTTTGACAAAGTCTAGGTGGACACCCATCTGTATCATTATCTTTTAAAGACTGATCCACTCAACTCTATCAAATGCCTTGACAAGATCAAGCTTCAGTGCCATAAAATAGTTCTTACCAGTAGAGTGCCTATTCAAGAAGTGAAAGGCCTCCTGAGCAATGATTACATTATCAAGCAGTTGTCTTCCGTTAGAAAGCAGATTGGAACCCACTGATGCAACCATCTAGACATGTTTTAAGTCTGAGAGCAAGAACTTTAGAGATAACTTTATAAACCACTGTGCACAAGCTTATGGACCTAAATTTGCATATTGTGTCAGGAGAGTCACATTTAGGAATCAAGGAGAGGATGTTATGGTTCCAATATTGAAGCATTTGTCCAGATTGAAAGAAACTTAAAACAGCAGCAATGAAATCATGCTTAAAGAGATTCCAGAAATGTTGGTAAAAAAGAGCATTCATACCCTCTTCACCAGGAGCCTTCTCAGGATGTAGGCTAAACAGGGTTGATTTGATCTCATCCTCATGCACAGGCAGTAAAAGAGCATGGTTCATTTCTTGAGTTATTGAAGGAGTGATCAGTTGCAGTAAAGAATCCCCACCCCAAGATCCTTCTGTTGAGAAGAGAGAAGCATAGAACTCAGCAATGTGGGCATGGATATCCTAAGTTGATGTGAGCTCTTCCCCTCTTGCAGAAATCAATCTGGTAATAACATTCATTCTTCTTCTCTGCAATGTGTAGGCATGAAAGAATTTGGAGTTGCTATCTTCATGTTTGAGCCAGTTCAGTCTTGCCTTTTGCTGCCAAAAGATGGCCTCATTGTGATGTGCCTTATCCAAATCCTGTCTTGTAGAGTTCCACTCCTCCCATTTGGCTTCTGAAGAATCCTCTCTAAGAGCTTCCAACTTATGAGTAAGAGAAGCAATATGAAGCTGATTTTGGATTTGAAACTGAGAGCTCCATATCAAAAGAGCTATGCGAGTGTTCTTCACCTTTTCTTTGAGCTGATAAAGTGGAGTGCCTAAGACTGGTAATTGCCATGCTCTTTCAACCACTTCATAAAGGTCAGACTTTTCAATCCACCGTTTATCAAACTAAAACCTTCTGTTCTTCCTCTCCAACTGAACTCCAGGGTCTACTAAGATGATAGAGTGGTCTGAGGAGCTGGTCACCAGATTTAGAGTTTTGGCATTAGGAAATTTCTGCATCCACTCCAATGAGGCAAAGGCTCTGTCTAATTTCTCCTCAACCACCCCTTCGTAGCTTCTATTGTGCACCATGTGTACTGATAGCCAAGCATTTTGATTTCCTCCATCTCCATGGAATTGATGAAAGAATTGAACCCCAAGAAGCTGCTTGTAGTTCTTGTAACTCCTCCAATTTTCTCGGAGCTGGAACACAAGTCATTCCAGTCACCTACCACAAACCAATTTGCTCCCCATTTTTGCTTTCAGATTCTAAATTTTCCCACTGAATATTTCTTTGATTTCTGCATGGGCTCATGTACACAAATATTCCCCATTGGGGTTCAGATGATGGCAATTGAAAATGAACAGCAATAAAAAAAGAGGAACTGTAAATTTGCAAAATATGTACAAAGGGGTTCCAAAGAAGCAAAAGACCCCCACTTAAGCCTTGAGGGTCAACCAGTGAAAATCTCTCCTCAAAGCCTAGCTTTCTAATAACAGTCTTAACAAAAGCAGTAGATTTTTTTTGTCTCAGAAAGAAACATAAAGACTGGGTGATGAGACTTTAGAGTCTCTATGATTTGGGAAACTGTAGAGGGCCCACCCAGCCCTCTACAGTTCCACACCGCAGCTAACATGGAGAACTTGGGTGCCATTTCTAGCTGGCAACCCCCACCTCCTTCAAAGATGCTTTTAACTTTTTGCTATCTGTTGCCTGCTGAGTTTGAACCTCTTCAACTTCCTTGTCCTCTGTTGGTTATGCCCTGGGTCTTTTACCACTTATAGAACTTTCAATATTATGGGAAATCTCCTCTTGCCTTTGCAATCTGCCTTCTTTATTGCCAACCCTTTTCCAGGTTTTGGATTTGTTTTGAGTAGTCATGGGAGGGTTCACAATGGCGAGAGGCAGAATTTTGGTGTCAGTGTCCACAGGTTGGAGAGACTCTTGTGTATGGATAAGACTCTTGGAGATTCCTGTTGCTGTATGAAGATCAGTGTGAGAGCTGTTTGAGGAATCATGGGCAGATGACTTAAGTTTCTGGTTGGATTCTGTAGGACGGATGATAAGTTGGTTCCTGTGTGATGATTGACTGTCCATTGGTTGTTGTTGAGAATGTTAAGTAGTGGATGGATTGATGGGGACTGCGAGGACTATGGGGTGGACTTCTTGAACCAGAAGTGTTGTTATTAGGTGCCCAGAACTGATTCTCAGCTGCTCTAAGCCAGTTCCATATTGGCCCTCTTTGAGACTGTTAGATTTGATATCCTCCACCCTCTTGAGACACCCTTTATCTAAATGCCCTATATGTCCACAGTAGTGGCACAAGCTTCTTAACTTCTCATATTTGAAGCTAATGGCTACCACTTGATCACCAAGCCTGATTTTTATACAGCGGGGAATAGGCTCCATTAAATCCAGAGAGACTAGAAGACGCATAAATTTACCTCCATGGCTTCCATAGTTTGCAACAACCACATTGTTTACTTCTTTGAAAACCTTACCAATTTTGATACCCACCTCAGTGTTGAGCCAATTAAGTGGTACATTAAGCACTTGCACCCAGATATTAAGCTCCTGAAAACAAGAGTGCTTGCTATGCAGACCGTCTCTCCACTCTGAGAATCAAATATTGATTTTCAAAACTCCAGTTGGTACCATTGAGCACTTTTTTAAGATCATCCCTATTTTAAAAAATAAATTGGAAAAAGTTTGGCTCCAGTTCTTTAACTTCCATGGGATGTGTAAGTCTCCATATTTGGCTCATAGACCTCTTTACCCCAATCCAGCTGGCTATTCTGTCGCCAACTATTTTATCAAACATACTGCGTTGGCATTCATCAGCACTGTAACGAATATCCTCCTGAGCCAAATCAACCAATACTGCTTCTCGCTCCTAGAGAGAGAAATTTTCCATACGCTGGGATAGGTCGTTGTCCCTATTGGGACTTGTGGTTCTGTCCATAAACACCACTAAATTTTAAGAACCATAAAACTGCAGGATAATTAGGGCAATGGCTACAATTGAAAAGGAAAAACCGGACGAGATTCAACAAAAGGAGGGTGAATGAAGATTGAGAAGAACAACACACGATTACTGCCGAAACAATACACAATCTTTGCGAGATCCTATCAAATTGACGCTCCCAACCGAGAGAATGAAGACGCTCCCAACCGAGAGAATTTATGTCCAAGTTCCTATTACAATAGTTATTACAATAATTATTAAATTTGAAATTTATTACTAATTATTATAATTCATTTCAAATCTTATTATAATTAGTTTAATTAATTCTAATCATCAATTTACAATCTCACTTAAAAAGTTAATTAAAACATATATTAATATATAATAATAATAATAATAATAATTAGTTGTATTAAAAAATTTATATAACTATTTTGAAAGCATTAAAAAATATAAATATATATATTTATTAAATGACATATATATATGTATTAAAAGATATATTAAAAAATATATATGTAATTTGTTATAACCTTTTTTAAAGTAATATATATATATATATATATTAATTGTAATTATCGTATTATATAAATTTTAAAAAAATATTTACTAATTATTACTTTATATTTTTTATTTAGGGTGTTCGTAGACCTAGACAATCTGGCAGGAACGACGACGAGGTCGATGAGTATTATCAAGGTTCTAAAAGCCGACACACTAGAAGTCAGGGTGTAAATGTGTTCGTTCATCGGGACAGGCAGGCGATGATCGAAGAAGCTCAGAGGATACAGACTGATCAGGCTGGCCAGATAAGCATTTCGAGATTCCCCGCACCAGTAGGGGATGGTCAGCAGGTATATTATTTTGATGGTCAGGCTGGCCAGCCAGGCAGTTCGAGACTCCCTAGACCAGTACTGTACGGTCAGCAGGGATATTATTTTGATGGCTACGCAGGCAGTTCGATACCCCCCGCACCAGTACCGTACGGTCAGCAGGGATATCCTGATGAGTCGATAGCCCAGAGGAAGCAACCTTCTTATGAGTATGACGAGTACAACTCTTCATATGATCAGGACTACCCGCACGACCCCCAAAGAGAGCTCCCACCATTATTTTAAATAAAAATATTAAAACACTAGAAACATTTTTATTATATATATAATAAATTATTACAATTATTTCGATTAATCGAAATACACATTTAATCGATTGAATAGACTAGTTATTTCGATTCGGAATTAGATTGGGTTGTGATAAATCATTAAAAATCCATGGATTGGGATTGCACAATAGTGTTATACAAATTACACATTAATGACCATCAGATTGCACAATATCTAAGTATAAAAATCTAATTGAAATTTTTTATTTCGGTTCGATTTACTCTTTTTTTACTTCAAAAAACTTAATTGTTAACGATAAAAAAAAAAAACCTTAATTGTTTTTGTTCGATGTCAGTTTTTTTTAACCAAAATAACAAACGACCCAAATATATAAAAATATTATTATTTTTTTATCGTTGTTATATTACTAATTTTATTTTTTCTATTTTTTTTTTGCCTTGTGATTGCGCACTAAAGTTAGACAAATTGAACTCTAATGACTATCTAATTCCACAACATCGACCAAACTTGACTGTACTAAATTTCTTTCCGGTTAAAATTTTTTATATTTTGCTGATTGCACAATATCGAAATATAATTTTTCGATAAAATTTTATATTTCAGTTCGATTTAATTTCTTTACATTAAAAAACTCGATTATCTTGGTTTGATGTCAAATTTTTTTTAACCGAAATAACTAAACGAACTATATAAAAATATTATTATTGTTATTATTAGTATATTTTTATGCTTTGTTATTGCACTATTACACTAAATGAAATGCACTTTAGTGACTAATTGATTGCAGTGTATAGACCAAATTCAACCAAACTAAATTTTTCAGTAGACATTTTGTTATTCGGATTTTTAATGTAAACATGCAAACACGTTAATGTGCATTTTTATGTACCATTACTGTGCATTTAGATTTTTTTTTTATATATAAATTTTCAGAAACAATTATGAGACACACAAATTATAGATATATTATATATTTTAGGGGATCACGCATCTGTATATTTATTTAATGTATATCACAATTGGGAATTATATTCATGTTGGTCATATAGGAACAAACAAAAGGATATGTCCGATAGGCTATGCATTATTTACCGTCCCAAAAGACCATTTTGCCCTTTATTTCTTNCAGCCCCCGACCGCCACAACAGGAGACGTCGCAGCAGTCGAGGCCTCCCCCATCCTCAGACCCGTACACTGCCTAACTCCACCGCAGTCCTCCGGCGGCCAACAACCACCCACTGGAAGCTCCGCCGGAGATAACGGAGATGACCAACAGGAACTCCACAGCCGGCAAAGAAGAGAGAGCGAGAGGCACTTACCATCACTAATCGGGGGTCCGCCGGTGGCCGGGAGGAAACAACCCATCGCCGACTGGACTCCAACAAAGGGGACAACATCTCGAGACTCAAATTCGCCGTCGATTGGAGGGTAGCGAACGCAGCAGAACCGCAGCAAATCAGGGCGCACGACATCCAAGGCAGGACGAGCGGCCAGGGGCGACCGCTGGCCGGGCCCCGCCGTCACTGAGGAAGGCAAATCGACGGTGAATCACAGAGACGAGGCGCGGCGATTAGGGTTGAGTCGCAGAGCAGAGAAAGGGGAAAGTTTTTTTAGAATATATTAAGTTTGATTAATAATTAAAATATATTAATAATTTAAATTAATATATATTAAATTATATATATTAATATTTTCATATATATTATTATACATTCATATATATGAATATGTATAATTTAATAATATTAATATATATTTTATATAAATATATATTAATAAAGTTAATATATTATATAATATATATTATATTAATATAATTATTATAAATTATGATAGTATAAAATATAATTAATTATAATGAAAAAAAGTATATTAGTATAAATTATATTAGTATATAAAAAATTATATTATTAATTAGTTTAATTATTATAAATTACAATAGTATAAGATATAATTAATTATAATAGAAAAAATTTATATTAGTTATTACATTATAGATTAGAATTGATTATCTTATAAAATAAAATTTATTGATATTATGTTAGAAATTATTGTTTAGAATTGATTATCTTATAAAATAAAATGTATTAATAATATGTTAGAAATCATTTTGTTATAGATTATGATGGGTCTACTTCTAAATCTGAATAGAACCGGTGGATTTGAGCTCAGATCTGCTTGGACCGCCTCTGAATCGTTGCTAGACCATGTGAATACCTGCAAAAACTCAACGCCGGAGGTATTTCCGGCGTAGAGCCTCCGACGCTCAAGTCAGTATCAGAGAGATGAAGGGATGCTGCGCAGCAGCTATGAGGAGAGTGTGGAATCAATAAGAGTTGGGGTTTGGGTTTCCTCATCTCCTTTATATAGGAGTAAATACTTACTTGAAGTACCCGAAATGCCCACGTCGGTGGACCTAAAAGGTCCAAAATGCCCTGGTCGGTTCGTCTCCTCTTCCTGCCGAGTCACCACAATATTCTCCTTTATCCCTTGAAAGATGTAGAGCTTCAAGTGTGATGAGTCGTCATCACATCTTTGGTCTTCGAGGCGTACTGAGTCGGCCTCGAAAGCTAGGAGGTCGACTTATGATCATATGAGGATTCGGAGGCTACGGTTGGTTAGTTCTCTCGAGTGGAAGTTGTCTTAAGAGAGTCGACTTAGTGAAGTCGACTGCTAGGAGTCGACTCAGGGTATCTGAATGCTCGGAGATTACGCTCTTATTGTTCTTATACAAGTGTCGATTATTGAAAGTCGACATACTGAGGTCGACCTGAGAGAGTCGACTGGCCAGACTTTCGCCTCCTCACGGCCGTTCTACGTTAGAGTCGACTTTGCGGAAGTCGATTTGAGTATGTCGATGGGAACATATTGCCATGTGGACGGTTTGTGTGGTTACCCGGTCGAGTTAGGGGCTTTAGAACCGGTACATGATAATATGGCTATATCAACCCTAATACAAGACCATATCAATTTCAGCCTACAGGTAATTTTCCCTTGCATTCTTGTGCGAGCGCGGTGTGTTTATCGTCACCATCGGCATCACCAATCACCACAAAGCTGGGGGCGTGATCTCGATTGTTGGGTTTATCAAAGCCTGGAGCTCGTTAGCCAAGCTCGGCCATGGAGAAAACATAAAGGTAAGAGAAAATGAAAACCTTCCACCTCCTCGAGTCTATGAGGACGGTAATTTTTTCTTTGTCATAATTGCGTACAACCTACGAGAGCTGCTGGCACAACATTCGATTTTCTTGCAAAACCTTTGAACATAAATCTCTCAAATATCGCCCAAGTTTTTGTCCAAGAAAATGCCGATGAAGGTTCTTGATGCGATTGTGGAGAATTTTTAAGGCGTGTTTGAGGAATTTAAGAGTGAAGCCCCAAATAACAAGGCGAATCTCATCCTTTTCTTGGCTGATAAAGATCCTTCGACCAATCTCAGTAGGTGCCCTGGTACGCATTTACTCCTCATTAAGTGTTTTTTTATGTATGTTCTGCAAGTGGGTCTATTTGATTTAGTATGATAATTTTTAGTTACTAGACAGTGTGAATTTGGGTGAGGTCCTTCTGAAAGATTGAGGTGCAAGAACGGAATTTTTTTAGTGATGAGATTTGGTAGTTTTATGTTCTGTTGATTTCTGTCGTTCTCTAGCATTGAGAGTTATCAGTCCATTATGTGGCACTATTGTGTTTTCTCGTTATCTAGTTTATTTGATCATTGATATGATAATAAGTCAAAATTTAACAAGAACTTTGTTTATTTCGTGTTCTAATCTTGTAAGTTCATTTGTTGTGGCCTGTGGGTGTGACTATGAAGACTAAAATCTGATATTATATAGTTTATGGATACCACTTAGCTTTTTTTACTTTTTAGTTTGTGAGATAGACATTAAAGAATCAATCTTTATATCTATTTTTCACCAGGGCTTGATCTCATTTTGTATTGGTGCTTGTACACACTTCATAGCAGCTAAAATTTCAAATTTTGTTAATCAATTTGAGTTTATATGATCTGTTCGGATGAAGTATCACATTATGATTGTTATTCCTATTTACTCATCGTAACGCCCCACTTTTATTTGCCAAAAATCAGAATAAATTTTTTAAATTTATTTCAAAACACCTGAGACGCTATTCACATTCAAAACGAACTTCCATGCTTAGCCAAATTCTCGACACTCATTCAAACATCAAACTCAATCATCAATATTATTACCAACTCCCAAAACGGGTTTTCCAAAATTCATAAATCACCCAAACCGGGTTTCAATAATATCATAAATTCTAAGGAGCATCTCCTTAACATTATTCAAGTCATAAAATCCAATATTCATAAATGCAATAACACTCCAAGTTCATAGTCATAAAATCCAGAATTCATAAATGCGGAAGCTTAACAAATAATAAGACCGGTCATATAGACCGACCACCACTCGCTCCACTCCGCCATCGTGCCTGCCTCGCTTAACATGAAACGTTAATTTCAGGTGGGGATGAGCACAGTAGGAAAAAGTAGTGCTCACCATTATGTAGTAAACATTAATCAAACAAATCAACAGTATGATCTCAGCATGAATAAGAATTAAATTAATATCCCACTCTCCTGTCATCATAATATCGTCATAAGATCGTCATAAAATGAAGACTCATGTACACACCTACGCATAGACTACTGTGGGATAAAATACCGAATGTCCTTCGGGCTTCTATCGGTGCCCAAGCCAGTAGGAGTAAATTCTCAAAGGAGATTACCCAACGGGTACGTTCTATAGCTACGGGAATAACCATTCTACGGCCGGTACAACTTACATCGAAGGCTACATGGTTCACATGCATACTCTGATCATACCAAAAATAATTAACATTCATATATAACATTTACAACATAGCCAATTTTAGAATAACAACCCACCTGGATTTCTGGATTGAAATAACTTGACAAGCAAAGGGCATAGGTCGAGGCTGGACTCCTCAATTACCTACATCCGTTGGGATCTGTCTTAGAATCTTATCAAGGCTTATCGTACTCTCGCTAGTCTTATACATATATATAAGCTTTGAAACTAGCTTGCTTGGCATCGCCTAGCTCGCATATTTTGAAAACATTTTTATGTTTAAGTCTTTTCGGTTGGTGGATATCTTGGCTTGCTTAACTTTTAACTCTAAGGACATTTAAGGATCAAAAATATTATATGGATCAAGAAATAAATCACTTAGGTCATATAATCGAGCATTTTGATAGTGCGTGCCATTTTCGGAATGAAACTAATGATTTTTGCAAAACATGATATGCGCAGCGATTTTCA
>BKCP01005206.1:460263-547763 GCA_008636005.1 Striga asiatica | reverse complement strand
TCCTGCCCATTCTCCGGGAAGGGAGTTTCTGGTTTGCGAGGAACCTCCCCAGAATGGTATCTATCGCAAACCTCCCTGAAATGCCGCTAAAGGTGAAAAAACTCAAAACGAACCGAAAACAACTGCTTATTGCTTTGTCCGCTGAAGAGGAAATAGGGAAAGCTGTGTGCAATGAAAACTGCAGGCACGGCTTGGGAGCAATTAAAGAATAGAGTTTCATCTCGAAAAGCGATGAAAAAGGCTATTGAATTAGCGGATACAAAAGGAATTCGAATACAAATTTTGTGACTGAGCCAGCAAGCATGTGAACAGGCAACGTCGGATAAGTCATAACAAGTATATGAATCTTCTTCACTATTACTATCTTCACTATTACTAATAGTATGGCGTGACTTTGAAATAAACGGGGAAAATCCAATATTTCAAAATAGTATCGAGAATAACCGGAAAAGTGGAAACCGGACTTAATTGAATTGAGCCTTGGTATGGAAACCTACTAAGTGATAACTTTTTCAGGATCAGGGGTGTAATACTCTGTATAGTAGCGGTCCTTATATATCGTCTTAACAATCGAAATATGGTCGAAAGCTCGATTACATTGACCTCTCCTTGAAGTCGAGACCTCGTCCCCACCTTCCTATTATGCTGATAAACTCTGATAACCCTACATCAAGATGATCAATAGAATTCGGAGAACCTGCTATCCCCACGGTCAAATTACGTTAGACGGAGGAGATTCTCAAAAGCATTGAAAGTCAAAAGTAAGTAGATCTTTCTTTCTCAACCCGGAGTGGGACATAAGTCAGTAAGTAAACCTGTGACAGCTGAAAGGAACTAAACCTTGCCATCTAGTGAACTACGAAAATAAGTAAACAACCAGTGACAGATGTTTTCTCTGCACATACCCCCTTTAGGTATTCGTACTCTGGCCAAGGAAAGAACCACTTCATTTAGACTTAGTATTTGATTTAGAACTAGTGCGGAAGGCATTCTACCCAATAAGGCTGATACTTCGGACCCTGCTTGGACGAAACGGAAAATATCCAATTCCTTCCGGATACCTCCCAAGGAAACTATTGAATTGGATCCCAAATTGACGGGTTAGTGTGAGAAAAACTAATGAAGTACACACGCACGCGGCAGACATAAGAAGAACGGCCATGCACCACCACCCATAGAATCAAGAAAGAGCTCTCTAGGCGAAGCAGCGTGAATGCTGCACCCTAGATGGCGAAAGTCCAGTAGCCGAAAGCATCACTAGCTTACGCTGGTTTTCATTTTCTTTCTATATGATAATATGCAGTAGCCATCCATCCTGGAAAGGAACAACCATAAGTGATTGCTCCTTCACGGCGTAGCGCCACCCGTCGAACCATTAGAAGACAGGATTGGAAGTGGTCAAATAAAAGAATATGAATATGTGCCACCTTACTGCAGTCACTGTAAACACATAGGGCACCCACTTTCAAAATGCGGGCTTTTTGGCATAAGAATTGGATAATGATATGGAAGAAGCTTGTACGGTTTGGGAAGGGGTTTTGATTGATCAAAAAGAGGAATCTACTTCAACCGATATGCCCTTAGGCACGCATTTCTCGGTCAGATATTGGTGAACAAAAGTACAATTGGAACTTGTCACCAGCCTCATCTGGTGAGGGATCAGCTGTATCGGCTTTCCCTAGTGATAAGCGAAGAAAAGAAAGGCCTCTAGGGCCTTAGCGGAGCAAGGGGAGCTCTCCTAGGCTTTTAGTGGGTTATTTAGAAAGCCTCTGGCTAATTAATACAGCAGCTAAGAAGTTCCAGAGTTGCACTTTCAAGACAGGAGCTTTAGGAGTTAAGTATCCCGCCTGGGGAGTACGTTCGCAAGAATGAAACTCAAANCGCCTGGGGAGTACGTTCGCAAGAATGAAACTCAAAGGAATTGACGGGGGCCCGCACAAGCGGTGGAGCATGTGGTTTAATTCGATATGTTTTTGTTGACCCAGGTCTCGTGTGCCAGTAAGGATGCGACCACCCGAGGGTCGATGTAATTGAGAGACCAAGAGAGAGGACTGACTCACATCCCGCAGTCTGTTCAGGGTTCCAAATTCAACGATGGCAACTAAAGCGGTCGATTACCGCTCTCGGCGGCCCGGCCTCCCTCTTTAGCTACAAGTCCCTAGTCCGGTCTACTGTCTACTACTTTATTTTTCCGTAGTTTGATATTCCTAAGTCAAAAACAGGAAGAGAAGGAGAAAAGAGAACCAGAGATTTTTTTAATTCAAATTAAGATGAAAATAGGTTTTGAATATGTAGCACAATTCATATATTCGAAAGAAATTTCCTTTCGTCGATGTTGTTAACAGGTCTTCTATAGTCTCGGGGTTCTCCCATAGCTACAATGGTTTTACCGATCCCTCATGTTTGGTTATTGATTCCACATTTTACGCCTTCCCCAATCAACGGGAGAATCCATACATCCCTTATCAGTGTATGGACAGCTATCTCTCGAGCACAGGTTTAGGTTCGGCCTCAATGGGAATTGAAAAAGGGGGCTTCTCACGAGCGAGCGGGAGTTTTCAATTCCGGATCAACAAGGCCAAGTAGCCATGGCCCTCATTTCATTATTATAGACTTTCCCGCTTTCACATTCTATGCGAAGCAGATCTACGACCCTTTTTTTTGGCTACAACGGGTACGCTCTCTAGAAGATTTGCTCGGGGCTGTTCACTTTCACTTGGTCGCCGTCTTCGACCCCCTCAGTCACTACGAACGCCCACGGCAGAGTACTCGGCTTTTAAGTGCGGCTAGAATCTTTTATACATTTGGATGAAGTGAGGAATTCGTCCATACCGTTGGTAAAGTTTGAAGTAAAATTTGTAAAAAATGTCGACTAATCCGCCGGCGGGGGCACACTAGCATTCCTTCATGAATCTTATTTCATTTCGGTTGAAGAGGTTCGACATAAGCCCCATTCAATTAGCTGCCGCTTTCCTTTACCTGCCACTATAGGAACAACTCTCTCAAGCCAGAACTCGCATTTCTCGAACTTGGCATCGGGTTTTGGAGACCCGCGTTCTACCGAACTGAACTTTCCCGCTCTTATCTCTTCTCTGGTCTTCCAACGAAAAAAATAGAATTTTCGACTTAAATTGAAAGTTGCAACAGATCAAAATGGAAAGCTGAAAATCCTTAACCCTTCCAAAGACATTCACAAGACGTTCGAGAAAATAATTTGCTACGACAAATTTGGCACCGTTGCCGGGGAAGGCAGATAGGACATTTAGTTTTGGTGTTCATTTCATTTTTGTGTTTGCTTCGTTCGTACCCCCGAATTCCATTATCAAGAAGTGTATCCACGGCTTCTTGTACTAATTTCTTTCTCCTGACACAACATTTTCCGTTTGATGGTTCTTTGAAAATCCTATCACTCGCGTATGTATAAGACCGAATCCATTCGATTTCCCCTAACACATTCAACTACCAAAGGCGAGAGAAGGAAGAACTTTTTTAAGGCGTGCCCCGGATGTCCAATCACCCCTTTTTCCAATATATGAAAGAATGGATTTCACAGGTGGCATTTTTTGAATATATTCGCGATTTCTTTCAAGAGGATTCGCGGGCATGTCATGCCCTGGTAAGGTTCTTTGCTCTGCATCGAATTAAACCACATGGTGCAGGATTCTTCGAAAAAGCGCGGGCTGACTCGGAGAGGTATCCTTGATACTGAGCCAAATAATTCTACGTATAAATAAAAACCAGAATCCCAACAGTAATGATTAACCGTTTCCTATCCAGAGAGGATTTTCCTTGTTTTCATCCTATCGTATTCCAATAAAATGATTCCAGTAAATAGCAGAATCGTGTCTGAATAATCAGGAATTCTATCTTCTTTTTTACCCCCCCAACGGGGATTAAAGAATTTTTGTCTCGACTGAATCGATACCGATTCTTTAAGACTTAAACATACGACATATCGACAACACGTTGTCCGAGGTCCAACTCGGTCTTATTAAACATGATAGGACAATAACAACTTATGATTTCACTTGAATAGTTACGTATTTTTGATTTGATAATTCATAACAATTCACATTAATATTTAACATGAAAATTAAAGAGACGGGACTCCAGCCTAAGTATGGTTCTCTGGAATCGATCGAAAACGGAATGAAGGGTTGACGAGAAGCACACGGTGGCTTGCTTGTCAGAAACAAAGGGGCTGTCCGGCGGTTATGATTGCCACTGAGTGTTCCGACGCGGGTGAGCAGTCGTCTGCTTGCTGGGTTCGCCGGAAACGGGCCAGCGAGTCAGGTTCTTCGCGAACAGGGGAGGAGGTCGATGGCTTGCTGCGGCTCATCGCGGAGGTTGCTGTGCGGAGTCAGAACTTGCCGGAAGTCGAGTGATCATGGGGGACGCTGCTCGTGACGACGGGGTTGCTGAACTTTGCCGGAAGTGGTCGCGACTAGTTCTGACGAGATGAAGGTTGCTGCTCGCTGGAAGGGATTTGCAGAGAATGGGAGAGGGGCGTGTCTGGTTGCTGGAAGTCGCTGGTACGCAGTGGTACTCGCCGGCGGGAGGAGGTGGTGGCGGGTGATCGAGTTGTAGGGTTCAGGAGTCGCCGCGTTGACAGAGGTTCGCCGGAAGGGATGGTCCTCGCGAGTGAAGACGATGGAGACGGTAATCTCAGAGAAAGTGGAAGGTGATGATGATGGTGATGGGAGGACGAGAGAGGAAGCGATCAGATTGAGAACGAAGGTTCTCTCCTCTGCCCTAAGTCGCGATCGAGAGATTGGGAGAAAAAAAAAGTCTGTTTGCGGGGCGCAATCAACAGAACGAGAGGGATATATAGAGACACACACACACACACACACACATATATATATATATATATATATATATATATATATGTATAACAGGTAGGTTAAATAATCTTGTTGACCAAGACAACTCACACCACACGTGCACAAGAATGAGTGAGAGAACCGGGTCAAACTCATGGGTTTGGGGCGCCGGGTTTAGACATTCAGGCCAGCTCTCGGGCTCGGCTTTTGTAGCTTTTATACGGTTTTTACTCGGGCTCGATTAGCCATCTTAACTTAACTCGGTTTGACTCGACGATTTTAATTAAATAAAACGATTATTATTTATATATATTATACACACAATTAAATTTTTAAAATAATAATAATATTAATAAAAATACAAATACACACTTTTAATTAAATAATACACTTAGACAATTAATTAATAATAATAACATTTAGACATTTAGACATTTAATTATAAATTGGCAATTAAATAATATTTAGTCAATTAGGCAATTAAACGAAATTTGGCAAATAAATCATTTTAGAAATTGAATAATATTTAGCATTCAATTAATAATAATAATCACAACAATTAAAGATAAATAATAATAATAATAAATAATTCTGAAAAATTCCATAATCAAACGGAGCATTACAATCTATCCACCTTAAACGAATTCCATCCTCGGAATTCGAAAACAATAGAATCCAACCACTCAAAGAAAAATAATACAGGGGACTCAACACGAGAAGTTCGGATAACTCCTCTTAATCTCGTCCTCCTTCTCTCAAGTCAGGCTCCGGTCCAAGACCACGGCCCTTAGAATATCCTCCATGCGAGACTTAGGTCATTGCAATACACGCGCATATTTCCCGGAATCGGTACGCGTCACACGCTAGTGACTTGGCATCTGTGGAATGAATGGCTGGCCTGGCATGCGGCACACTACGCACGACACTTCCTACGACTCGAGATGCATCATCGAGTGTGGCACGCATGTACGCGACACCAACACGCAGTACACCTGCACCACCCACAACCAGTAGCTACGGTTCATTCCTCATCAACTGTTACATCTCCCCGTGCTGATACGTAGACGAAGATCGGAAATTCACCGGTGTGTTGCGACCCTAGTCCAAATTTTGCAATCCAAGTATACTGACTTTGCCGTCAGAGTACTTATACTTTATCTGAGTCAGTCATCTTGCAGAACATCAATATCATCCTCTCTTGAACCTTTCGCATCGACTTAAAGCTATCATGAAACAAGATTTCTAAATTTACGAAAATAGATTGGATCAACAAGAATTAAGATTTTTAACTCCATCTGAAACTCATTCCACGCAATGAAAGGAAAAGACAAGCGAAATTCCTAAATTACGATAATTGAATAACCATGAGGAGTCTCCAAAACACAATTCAAACTTGTCTTGCGAGCAAAAGACAGTAAACAAAGTTTGCCAAGAGCTAAGAGAGTTGAAATTCTTATAAAAGAAAGGGACAAAAAATCATCTCATGTCTGACATTCGGTCAAGCTACTGCCATGGCTGCTGAATCTGCTGCTGATGCGGCGGTGGAAGTTGTTGTTGCTGCTGATAGGGCTGCTGCTGGAGCAGCTGTTGATAGGGCTGCTGCCTCTTGGGTTTGGGGCACTCGCTGAAAAAGTGTCCAGATTTCTGGCAGTTGTAGCAGATCCTCTGCTGGTACCAACACTCTCCTGGGTGGAAGCGACTACACTTAGAGCACCTCGGGTTCTGGCCTTGCGGGGTGGGGCGCTCGCCAGATCGGTTGGGGCCTCCATATTTTCCCTTTTGGTTATCCCGGTGGGAATCAGACTTCCTCTTGTTGGAGCTGGAGCCAAGATGAACTGAAGTGATGGGTTGCACAGGCTGTGCAAGAGGCTAAGAAGGAGCTGAGGCAATTTCTGATAATTCTCTAGCTGCTGGGCACGGATAACAGTTTCACCATAGGGATGGTTCCCCTGGCTAGTAAGGTGCATGCAAAGGTCGGGGCGGAGGTCGTCACGGAATTGAGTGGCCTTCTTCTCCTCGGTGTCCACCAGCGTTGGAGCAAAGACGCTCATGCGGGCAAAATCCCGCTCGTATTCATCAACTGTCCGGGTCCCCTAGCGAAGATCTCAGAACTCGCGTTGCATCTGCTTCTTGTAGCTGAAGGGGTAGTACTTCTCGAGTATCACCTCCTTCATTCTGTCCCAGGTGAGATTAGCGCACTCAGCCGGCCTAAGCATCTAGTGGTCGTGTCACCAGGTGTCAGCATCACCCTCCATCTGATACTGGGCACAAACAATCTTCTGCTCATCGGTGCACATCAAAAGATCGAACATCCGCTCTATCTTGCAGAGCCATTCAGCCACTGCTGTGGGCCCCTCGACCCCGGTGAAATCCGGTGGGGTCAGCTGCTGGAACTTGATGACCATCTCACGGTGGTCGTCCTGCTGAGGAGGAGACGGAGGCGGTGGAGGAGGCGGGTTTTGCTGATTGTTTTGGGCATTGCGGGTTCGGTTGGCCATAATTCTACATCGAATAGGCCGGAAGAATTTAGCACAATAATTATCAAGGGAAATCTAGAGTTCGCCATGAAACACTAGAGTTCAACCAATTTCAAAATAGGTGGATAAACTCCTAAGCCCCAAATCATATCATATCTTATCGTATAATGATATCTCATAAATTAGGTAATTGACAATCAATTTGAAAGTCACTTATGAAAATCATACCTGAGTTAGCGAGGCACCACAGAAGCGAGTGGTCTTATATACAATTATTTCACAGAGTTCACATATCTCACACATACCAGTCTACAGAAACGCAGACTGGCTCTGATACCAAACTGTAACTGTAGCGCCCCGTTTATTCGTGGATTATTTGAGATTTGTTATGATTATTATTATTATTATTATTATTATTATTATTATTATTATTATTATTATTATTGTTATTATTATTTTATTCTTATGCCTAGATGTCATTAAATGTTTAAATGCCTATTATTAATATTATTATTAAATGTCGTGTGTATTTTATAAATATAAATATTATCTCAATTACATTTTTAATTGTCGATCGTTTGAACCGGGCCGTTAAATTTTATTTATTGAGGAAGCGGGATTATGTTTCGGTTTTATCGAGCCCAACGAGCCCGTCTAGCGAACCGAGAGCAGGCCCAGCTTGACCGAGCCCTATTTTTCTCATTTTTGAACGTGTGAATGTGGGTCTTGAGATGCAAGACACCAAAAACCCTAGTCTAATATATTTCTCTTGTCCCTTTCTCATCAATCTCACGACCCCACAGCCTTTTTCTCTTCCTTCAGTCCGATCTCTTTTTTTTGTTCCCGTTATTTCCGTCGACCATCATCTCCCTCAGCGCTCAAATCTCTTGCTCTGTTCTTTTCTGATTTCCGGTCGACCCTTCACCATCTGTAACGCCCCGTTTTATTTTAAGGAATTTACCGAATTTTATTTGATTAAAATCAGAGTTAATTTTTTTTATTTTTAAATCCAAATTAAAAACATTTATCGAGAAACGGGCGCTACTAATTAACCACATCAAATGAACACTTCCAATCAATCTAACCATAGAACCTTCACATGCTTGAGCTATCAAAATAAACAATCACATAAAACATAAATCTCAAAATCATTCCCAAACGTCTAGCATGAATCCAGATTCAAACGAAAACTCAAACATAGTTCGAAGGCAAATAAAAATAATCCAAAGTATGAAAGCAAATGATTAAGTAACCAGTTTATGCGCAACACATAATCAGTATACAAAATCAAGCAGGGATATAAACACATAATAAAATATCCAAATCCAAGCGAGAAAATAATTCATGTCAAGATCCAGTTCAACAAATCATAAACAGGCAGAAGCATAATATATCATCAAACAATGACCACCATCTCGCTCGTCCTACGCCACCGCCTCCAGCTCGTCTCAACCTAAAACAAAGGAAGAGAGAAACAACAAAGAAAATAATGGGGGTGAGCATAACCAACAAGCTCACCATTATCGCACAACATATCTCACATAATATTTTAAACCATCATAACCATAGAATTCAGTATGCATAGAATCCAACAGTCTAACTCCCTACTTGGCCCTATCGCAAACCTCCTATGTACATACAACAACCTTCCGATCACACACGACAAGGAAGTAACTGGAAACCTTCCCATCACCGAATGGCTACGGGCCTGGGATCCTTTCCAGGAGTCAGTAGAGATGTTTTTCCCATTCACGAATATCATACGGACCTGGGCGTCACCTCTCCGAATCTACGGGCCGATGACCTCTCACTGTTTATGCATCCTCAAAGGCACTAACATACGGGACACTTAGACTAGGGTTCTCACGCATACATCATTTTTCAAAACAAAGCATTTATACGAAATATAGTGCAATAAATATGGAATACATCATAAATGTACCCACCTGATGGCAGCTACAGTTCAAATCACAAATCCAGAAACGAGGCGAGGTCAACACCTCTTAGACACCTACATTAAGTCAAGATCCTATAATCAATATCTATCTCGACTTAAATCGGAAAATCACAAGACAGACCTAGTCGAACTCGTTTCGACTAAGTAGTTCGTGAAGTCCTGTGGATGTTGGAACACTAAGACTCGGCACTAAACTCGACCAAACCACATAAGGGAGTTCACATAAATTCATCCAAGGATTGACCAAGTCAAATTCACATCAAAACTAAAAGCAAGTCGATTTCCAAATTTTCATATAAAAATCATGCTTCGAAAATAGAAATCATTTAATCGCATGAAAATAGATGGTCAAGTTACCCTACGACTTAGGATCTGAAAATTTACACAAAATTTTATCTCCCAGAAACATGTAAAACCTCAAAGTTTCAGCTTTAAACTCGAAATATCCTAATTTATAAAATTCAAATAGGATATCAGCAAAATGGGCACATTAATTCATACTCGGACTTAATGAATGAATCTGAACTTGAAAATTTTACACAACAACATACAGTATGCTAAAGTCCATTTATAAAAATCTCAGCCTTAAATGTTAACTGCTGCTATTTTTAAAAATTCATACAAGCAACAGCAGTTTATCGAATTTAAATCCAAAATGAATCAAAACGGACTCCAAAAATTTCCATCTTTTACAAACACGATTACACACCTAAAATGAGCCTCTCAGTAAAATTTCAGAATTTTTCATGCAGTAACCAATTTATAAAAATTCAAACAACGTTTCTGCAGATTCGATAAATAAAATATTAACCACATCAAATCAAGTCCAAAAATTCTAAACATTTAACACAACATATATAAGTCACAGGGGCATGACATATTCGAATTGTAACTCATTCCATTCAGGCATGAATTTTTTTATGCATTTATCATTATTCTGACCAGATTACATTTTAATTATTAAAAATAGCTACATGCCTCTAAAAATTACGAAAGTTTTACACAAGGCAGGCAATGAACAGATAACATGTCTCTCAAAATTTCAAATCGTTTCGAGCAGCGAGCTATTTTTAAAAATTCAAATACCGAAACAGCGATTAAAAAGTTCGACAACTTAGCAATTAATTCACAACATAAAATTTCTCGTCCGAGGCCTTTTCATAAGACCAAGGACTCGACATTGTTCCAATATCCACCGACTTACATGACTTTCGAGGTCTCGTTCGATTTTTGAGAAAATCGAAGAGATCCCGAACATACGAACACATAAAATCGCAACAATACATATAATCGCACATATACACATCAATAAATTCACACATATATATCACGAGCACTTCACGAAAATGAACACTCAAAGAAATAAATCACATACGAATAAAACGAGACGGAAAAACGATGAGGTACCGTTCTCGGAATCGAGCGAGAATGGGATCGAACGGGCTCGACGGTAAACTCGTCTCACGAAAGAGAAGGGCTCGATGTGCACGGGGAAGAGCTCGCTGCTGGTTCACGAGCTCGTCGGGAAGGTCACAAGACGTCGCTGCTCGGAGGATAGTCGAGCTCGCCGGACTGGTTCGGGGTCGCCGAAAAAAGGACTCGCCACAGGTTCACGCGAACAGGGCGACGGAGATGGTGATGAAGGAGATGATCGGATGAGCGACGAGAGGCGAACGATCTCAGTGATGGGAACGAGATGATGAACGATGAAGATGAAGGTGATGTGATGGAGGATGACGGAAAAATCACAGCGAGAATATGATGGCGAGATGAAGGACGAACGATCGTTCGTTTTTTTTTTTCTTCGCNTCAGCATAAATGAGATGACCGGAATTTGAGCCCTTGGGCCGGTTTTGAAAGCTGTTGGGCCGGGTTTCATGAGCTTTGGGCCGGTTTTTGGGACATCAAATCGGCTCACGGGCTCGATTAAAAATTTAAACGGACATTTTCGGGCCAATTTCGGTTCCAATGAAAGTTCTCGGGCTCGATATAAATGTAAACACGCGATAAAATAAACCGAACAATATATATATTTTTCATATTTTTAAATACACATTAATAATTAAATATATCACAAAAATCAATTAGACAATTACACATTTAGCATTTAATCACGTTTGACAATTAATAAATATTATGGCATTCCAGAAAAATAAATATAAATATTATAACAAAAATAACGATAATAATAATAATAACAATAAAAATAATAATAATAATAATAACATTAAAAATAATAATAATATATATATCCCAAATAATCCACAAATAAACGGGGCATTACACCATCACATCGCCATCCTCGTCGTCTTTGCATCGTCCGATCATCCCAGTCATCGTCCCTGCGGAATTTCGTTCAGAGCAGACCGTCACCATCATCGCCCACGCATAGCAGCACCTCCGGCGACCCTAGTTGGTGACTTTTCCGGCGAGTTTGATCAGTCCACGAGCCCAGACGACGAGAACCTCCGCTGTCGTGATCCATTCCGGCAACCTGCTCTTCCCGCGCCGCGACGCCATCGCAGCAGCCCGTCGCGCCGTCAACAACCCCTGTCTGATCAGCAGCACCTCAGCGACAACCCTCCTCCGCCGTTGTCCTCCTCCGGCGACTCCAACAGCGAGCAACCTCCGGCAAGCCTTCCTTCGCCGTCTGCTGCTCCCCGTCTCAAGCATCGAGCGCCGCAGCAACCGAGCAGCCGAGAACAGCCACTGCTGCACCCCTTTTTCCGGCAAGACGCGAGAATCCGTCGAGCCCGCCATCCCCGTTCGTCTTTCGTTCTGTTTTCCGAGTTTTCCCGAGGACGGTACATAGGCGAAATCCCGTCTCTTTTAAATCATATATATAATTGATTTCGTTATGTGCTTTATTATCGTGATGTGCTATTGCGATTTTATATATGTGTTCGATTTGGTATATGTGAAAAAAATCGTGATTTTATGTGTCGTTCATGTTGTTCGGATCTCTTCAATTATAAGAAATTGAACGAGACCCCGAAAGTCGTGTAAGTCGGTGGATATTGGAACAAGTCGAGTCCTTGGTCTTACGAGAAGGCCTCGGACGAGAATTTTCATGTTATGAATTAATTGCTAAGTTGCCGAGCATATATGTCGCTGTTTTGGTATTTGAATTTTTAAAACTCGCACACTGCTCGGAATGACTTGAAATTTTGAGGGATATGTTATCTGTCCATTTCCAGCCGTGTGTAAAAATTCGTAATTTTTAGAGGCCTGTAGATATTTTTAATAATTATAAGGAAATCTGATCAGAATAGTGTTAAATGCATAATAAATTCATTCGTGAATCAAATGAGCTAAGATTTGAATATGTCATGCCTCGGTGAATTTTATATGTCCTGTTAAATGTTCAGAATTTTTGGACTTGATTTGATGTGGTTAATAATTTATTTATCGAATATGCTGAGAGTTGTTTGAATTTTTATAAATTGGTTGTTTTGTGAAAAATTCTGAAATTTTACTGAGATGCCTATTTTATGTGTGGAATCATGCTTTTAAAAGATGGGAATTTTCGGAATCCATTTTGATTCGATTTTGATTTAAATTTGATAAAGAGTTGAAACTCTTATGAATTTTTAAAATTAGTAGCAGTTAATGTTAAGGGCTGATATTTTTACACATTGACTCTAGCCTAATGTACGATGTTATGTTAAATTTTCAAGTCCTGATTCATTCAGTAGGTTCAGATATAAATTCATGTGCGTTTTTGCTGAATTCTTGTAGGAATTTTATAAATTTATGTGCTTTGAGTTTGAAGCTGAAATTTGGTGGTTTTACTAATTACTGGGAGATGTAATTTTGGTTAAAATTTCAAGGCATAAGTTGTAGGGCAGTCTGGTCATGAATTTCATGTGATTAATAGCTAGAAATTTCTAAACTAAGATTTTGAAGTTGAATCTGTGATTTACATGCTTTTCGTTTTGTTGTGAGTTTCACTTGGTCTATCATTAGATGGAATTATTTGATCTCTCATATGTTTGTTGGTCGAGTTTAGTATCGAGTCTTAGTGTTCCAACGTCCACTGGACTTCACGAACTATTTAGTCGAAACAAGTTCGACTAGGTCTGTTTTATGTTTTCCATTTAAGGTCAAGATAGATGTTGATTGTAGCATCTTGACTCAATGTAGGTAATTGAGGAGTCGAGCCTCGACCTACACCCATTGCCTGTCCAGTTTTAAACCCGGAAATCCAGGTGGGTTGTTATTCTAAAATTACCTGTGCATATGTGTTTATTTGTTTGAATGTGTTAAACCGGTATGATCTAAGTATGTGTGTGAGCATGTAGCCTATCGATAGCCATCGGTACGGTTGTCCCCGTAGATATGGTTACCCTTATGAGGTAAATCTCCTTAAGTCCTTAGATAAGGCCGTGTCCTTACGTGGCACGCACTCCCGTATTATAGATAAGGTACGGCTGAGCGTAGATGTGCACATGAGTGAGCCATAGCGATGACAAGGGTCATCGACATGACTAGAGATGAGACATTATTTATTAGTGTTTATGTTCATGCTGCGACCATACCATATTAACATATTCTGAGTTATTCATATGCATAGTGTGAGTACGATAGTTAACTGTACTCACTCCCACCTGCTCGTAACTGATGCAGGTTAAGCAGTCGGCGGGTGACGAGACAAGACGGGTGGTGGTCATGCTTTTATTTATCGCTTATTTACTTGCTTCCGCTCATTTATGTTGAGATATTATGACTGTGTCGTTTTGAACTTGGGAATTATGAATTATCTTTAATGATTTGGAACTTAATGAATGCTAGATTGGTTTATGATTTATTATTCGCGCATGCTGTCTTTATGTGATGTGTTTGCATTTTTGGATAAAAGCTTTTGGTAAATTTGAGTAGCGCCTACTGAGTTTTTAATTAAATTAAACTTTGCGAAAAATATATTGTGATTTTTTTTTTGTTATTAAATAAATTTGATAAATCCTTTAAAATAAAGTGGGGCGTTACAGTAACACCTGAGGCGCTACTCACTTTCAAAACGAACTTCCATACTTAACCAAATTCTCGACACTCATTCAAACATCAAACTCAATCATCAACATTATTACCAACTCACAAAACGGGTTTTCCAAAATTCATAAATCACCCAAACCGAGTTTCAATAATATTCATAAATTCTAGAAGCATCTCCTTAACATTATTCAAGTCATAAAATCAAATATTCATAAATGCAATAATACTCCAAGTTCATAGTCATAAAATCCAGAATTCATAAATGCGGAAGCTTAACAAATAATAAGACCGGTCATATAGACCGACCACCAGTCGCTCCACTCCGCCATTGTGCCTGCCTCGCTTAACCTGAAACGTAATTTCAGGTGGGGATGAGCACAGTAGGAAAAAGTAGTGCTCACCACTATGCAGTAAACATTAATCAAACAAATCAACAGTATGATCCTAGCATGAATAAGAATCAATTTAATATTCCAATCTCCTGTCATCATAATATCGTCATAAGATCGTCATAATATCTTCATAAGATCGTCATAAAATCAAGACTCATGTACACACCTACGCATAGACTACTGCGGGGTAAAATACCGAATGCCCCTCGGGCTTCTATCGGTGCCCAAGCCAGTAGGAGTAATTTCTCAAAGGAGATTACCCAACGGGTACGTTCTATAGCTACGGGGATAACCGTTCGACGGCCGGTACAACTCACATCGAAGGCTATATAGTTCACATGCATACTTGATCATACCAAAAATAATTAACATTCATATGTAACATTTACGACATAGCCAATTTTAGAATAACAACCCACCTGGATTTCCGGATTGAAATAACTTGACAAGCAAAGGGCATAGGTCGAGGCTGGACTCCTCAATTACCTACATTCGTTGGGACTTGTCTTAGAATCTTATCAAGGCTTATCGTACTATCGCTAGTCTTATACATATATTTAAGCTTTGAAACTAGCTCGCTTGGCTTCGCCTAGCTGAATCGGGTCGGGCTGGACTGGACCGGGTTGGACCACCGGTTCACGCTGGACCGGGTGGCCACGGGCTGCTCGGAATGGCCGGGCTCGTTCCCGTGCCGGGCCTGCTGGGGCCATGGCACGACGCTGGGCACGAGTTGGGTGCGACCGGGCCTCGGTATTAGGCGCTGCTGGGCGCGGGTGTAATGCCCCGTTTGATTATTGAATATTTGTGAATTATTTATTATTTAATTTTATTATTATATTTGCCTTTAATTGTTGTTGTTATTATTATTGATTGAATGTCTATATGATTTATCTGTTAAATTGCGATTAAATGTCAAATTGTCTAAATATGATGTAATTTCCAAATTGTAATTAAATGCTTAAATGTTATTATTGTTTAATTAAAATGTATATTTGTATTTTTATTAATATTATTATTTCTAAAATTTAAATTGTGTGTATTATAAATATATATATATATATATTTTTTTTTATCCGATTTAATTTATCGAGCTCAGTCTTCGCTTTCGTGTAAACCCGTGAGCCCAACCCAATTGCTATGTAAATTTCATTAGCCCATTGTAAGATTAAAGATGATCCAATACCTTTGCAAATCCCTTGGCCCAAAGGATATTAGTTGGTGGCCCAAATTGAGCAAAGATTGAGCTGCATTATCTCCTCCTCGCAATTGCACGACCAAGTCCCAGATTCAGAACTCGTTGCGATATTTCTGCGAAAATTTTCTCGCCCATTCACTCGATAATCTCTCGCAATCATCTCTTAAATCTCGGCCGAGAGAGAGACTCCCCTTCACATCAAATTCGCTAGTTCGATTTCGCGATCCCCCTCTGCTCTGTTTCGCTAAGCGCCGCCTGAATTTCTGTCGCCATTTTTGTCCGGCGAGCCCACCTTCGAGCAGCAGAGGCCATTCCCTTTTTCCTCCCTGAGCAAGCGGTCGGTTTCCTTTTCAGTGAACAACCCAGATTGTGAAGTTTCAGCCGGCGACTTCAGCGAGGTCGGCCGTCGCCATCAACGGGAAGCACTCCGCCATCGCTGGAGGTGCGGCCTCAGTCCGATAGCCACATCAAATCCCGACCGATCAGCCCTTATTCGCCGAGAAACCCAGCGGAGATGTGTCTGTTCACGTCGAGAATTTACCCATCCAGTGTCGGCAGTTCCCCCACGCGACGGTTCCTTCACCGCCGGTCTTCGTCCGCAACAGTCGTCCCTTCACGTCAGCAGCGCCGTCGTCATTTCAAGCTGGCGACCATCCTTTTTCCTTCCAACGAGCAGTAGCGGCCCTCTTATTCAGTACCGGTGGGAGATTTCGAGCAGCGGGTCTCGTCTTTCTTCACCATTGCCGACCCAGGCCGAGGAGCAACAAGTTCCGACGATTTTTCCTCAGCCGTGCGAACACAGCAGTTTCCGTTCCCTTCGCGTCCTGTCGGAGAGGGGAATTCGCCGGTCATCATCGAGCAGCCTCCATCGCCACCGGAGAAGCATCTCTATTCGATTTTATTTTTACAGAAGCCGCGCGTGGCTAGCTATAAGCCGCTCTCAGCCCGGCGACCTTGGAGCATAGCGGCGGCACCCCGTCGGCCTTCGGTTAGGGCCTGAACAGCAGCGGCAGCCCTTTCGAGCCTCGTGCGAGAATAGCGACAGCCCTTTTGGACCCCGTACGAGAGTAGCGGCAGCCGTCGAGGCCTCGCATCGGCGGTTGAGACCACCGGGAGCAAGGGGCATTCATCCGAGACAAGCCGTGGCCGAGGCCTCCCGGGTCCCTCTTTTGTTGCATATAGTTTCCAGACAAGAGGTGATTTTCGCCAAATCCCCTTTTCTTTGTGAAATCCGGATCTTGTGGATTTTGAGTTTTAACCTTACGAGTTCATATATTGAAAATTAAGAATGAAATTTGGTGTGTTTGTTTGACCTATTGTTGTGATCTTTGTTAAAGCTTGTGGATGTGATATATGCTGATCATGGTTATTTTCAAAGCACGTTTTCAGCCTTATTAGCATATTAGAATTTGGTTAAAAAAAAAAAGGCATGTACATTTTGTTTTAACCTTTTATGTGATGTTTGTTTTGTTGAGTTCTTTTGTTGATTAGCATGCTGAGTATTTGGGAACATTTCATAGCTTATAACACTGTTTTGAAACATTCTTGAAGTTGAGAAAATTAATGAGAAAAGAGAAGGGAATGGGAAGCTTACAGTAATGCTTGTATATTGTTGTATGTTTGGCCTCAAATTATTGCTGATGCGAATTATTTGATTTAGCCGAGTATTGCTTTTTATTTGCTGAAGGTTCTTCATGTTTTAAGTGGCTGTTTTCATGCTAAAAGTCAGAACATTGTTAAGTTTTGTTGGCTTATTCATGTGTTGGTAGAAAAGAAAAAAAAAAAGAAAAAAAAAGGGGCATAGTTTGTATGTTAAAAATTGGTACCTTGTTGTTGTGTATTTGCTGAATATTTCTTTGAGTTTTAATTTGTTAATAATTAAGGGAGGATGAAGTTATTTGACTATTTGATTTCAACTTTGGGGGGTTTTTTTTAGATGAATTGTCTAATTTATTTGTGAATTGCGAGTTTATGACATGTTGCAATTTATTTGAATTTAGTTGCATGTGTATGCTTAGATTTCAGTTTCGTAAATGAATTAATTTTGATAAATGTGCTTATGAGGCCATGTATCATGCTGTAGGAGCATGTAAATAAGCTATATGCTTGTATTATGTTCATTGTGTTTAATTGCCTATTTTACTACTTCTATTGTGTATTTATGAGCCCTTAATTATGTTTGTTAATTATTTTTCCTGACGTTTCACCTTGTGGTTAGAAATAAATTTTCTAGCCTTACAGTTTATAGAGAATTCTTTGTGTGTTTTATCTGTTTGGTAATCAACCTCAATCAAGCTCGTAATAATAATCAAACCCAAATTTGTAGATTAAGAGGAGTCGAGCTCTCGTCCTTGTTTGAGCGTGTGTTCACCATCATCCTCTGCAGTACCAGATGGGTTTAATTCGAGAAATTGCTATGCCTTAAATGTGATTACTGTTTCAATTATGGTATGATCAAAGTATGCATGTGGAACCATGTAGCCTTCGATGTGAGTTGTACCGGCCGTCGAACGGTTATCCCCGTAGCTATAGAACGTATCCGTTGGGTAGTCTCCTTTGTGAGCTGTAAGACCAGGGTTAAAGGTCCCTGTGCTGGACAACCCCGTTGGTAAGACCAAGGTGAGGCCTTGGCCGGCGGGTTACTCCTACTGACCGGGCATCGATGGAAGCCCGTGGGGCGATTCCGTGTGTAGGACCGGAGGACATAGATGTAGAGCCCATGGGGCATTCGAAGCATGACCCGAGCGAGGGCCTTCGATACATCTACCGGTAGTAGTCTATTGGTATAGGTGTGCACATGAGTCTATTATTGATATGAATGATAGGAGATTGAGATAATTAATTGATTCGTATAAATGCTGAGACCATACCTTATTGATCATTGATTACTGTTTCATTATTGTGAATAGCGTTTACTGCATAATGTAGAGCTACTGAGACCATACCTTATTGATCATTGATTACTGTTTCATTATTGTGAATAGCGTTTACTGCATAATGTAGAGCTCACCTGAAATTGACGTTTCAGGTTAAGCGAGGCAGGTACGACGGTGGAGTAGAGCGAGTGGTGGTCGGTCTATGAGATTAGTTATTAATTGATTTTGCTTCCGCTATATTTAATACTATTTATGATTTATGCATTTCCGAACTTTGAGAATTTATGGAGTATTGAGATACTATTGGGGAAATGCCCCGTTGACATTGTCATGTCTTTAAACTTGAGATTTATTTTGGGAACCCGTTTTGGGCGAATTGAGAATTTATGGATTTATGAATCCTGTTTTGGGAGTTAGATGATTTATGTTATGGTAATGATTCGAAATAAATGAGTAATGCCACAAATGCTTGTAATAAATTTTGAAAAATTTATTCTAATTTTCGGCAAATAAAAGTGGGGCGTTACAGCGGGCTGTGCGGCTGCCACGGGCCCTGGCACGACTGGTGCCACAAGGTGCTGCTGGGCACGACTGAGAGTCACTAGGAGTGTTGACGCGCTGCTGGGCACGACTGAACACGAGGGACGCGGGACTAACGCGTACCCGGGCTGACTGGACTGGGCGTGCGACTGGCACGACCCAAGTGCAACTGGCGCAAGGACTGACACGGCTAGACACTACTCGCGCGGCTCGGGCGCGGCTAAGGCTGTTAGGGTGCTGTCGGGCGATCCTAGGCACGCGGGCGTGCTGCTGGGCACGTCCCGGGCTAACTGATTGCTCGGGCGTGCGGCTGGGCACGTCCCGAGGCCTCTGAACATGGCTCGGGTTCAATAAGGCACTGTACTGAACACTCGGGTGCGCTGCTGGCACGACCCGAGGTCGACTCCGCGTGGCACGAGTGACTGGCTCGAGGTCACGCATGCACTTACGCTGGGACAATGCTACCGGGCGCTGTCAGTGGTGCTCTGGCGCGACTGGCGCTGAGACCTCGCTGGCTGGCACGGACAAGCGCTGCTGGGCGCTGTCGCGTGCGCTGGGGGCTGCTGTGCCTCGCGAGCGCTAGGTGCAGGCACGGACAGAGGCACTGCCTGGCCTCTGCGACGCGGCACGGTGATGAGGATGTGGTCATCGACCCATCCGAGCCCGAGGACGAGAGGCGCATGAGCCATGGGAAAAAGCGCGCTAAGAGAGTTCGAAGAGGCTATGAACATGAGACTTGGGCCGACGATGAAAGTGAGAAGATCGTGCCGGAGAAAGTGGGCGAATGGTGTAGAGCATGCGCGAGAGATCGGCGCAAGCAACGCATGACGACTAAAGCAAAAGGTGCACGAGGGGAGGATGTAAGGTGGCTAGCGTGCACATGGAGCGGCTACAATGAGGTAGGCGCACGAGTGGGAACAGGCGCGAAATGGCGCGAGGGCGAGTGGGGCTCGACGCGCGGGGCGCTAGTAGAGTCGGTCGACGAGGCGAGCGAGCGCAGCGCACGCGCGCGTGGCTGGGACGCGTCCGATGCGCTGAGCGAGCGAGAGAGTGAGGCCAAACGAGCGGACGTCGCGCGGTGGGCAAGCACGCACGGGCAATTGGGCGAGGGCGCGCAGCGCGCATGGATGGTGACGCGTGGAAGACGTGCGCGCGCGTTACCGCGCACAAGGAGGACTAGGACTAGCAAGGCGGTGCGCAACACGGACGGCTAGGGTTTGGGGCGCGCGATGACTTGAGGAGCAAGCAAGAGAATTAGGACGTGATTTACTTAGCTTAATTAGGAGTTTTGATTTGGTTAGAAGTTCAAATAAAAGGCATGAGCCTATTAGTATCCTATTAGGAGTTTGTTAGTTTGGTAAGTCTTTATTTACTTTTCTTAGGACTTTATTTGTTTACTTTCATTAAGAGTTCTTCTTAAACTAGGATTAGATCTATTTGGTATCTATAAATACCCACATATGTCATTCGAAATTTAGGATGGAAAAGTAATGGAAAATCGTTCGTGAGAACAAAACCGTGTGTTTAGAATTCGTGAGAGTTTTATCATACAATCGAGTTGGCTAGGCTAAGACCCGAACCATCTCAAAATCGTGAGAAGATAAGGCTAATAACCGAGTCATCCACACCTATCGTCGAAGGATAAGCCGTGGCAAAGCTTAGTTCGAGACAAACGAGTTGGGAAAACACACGATCCTTCATCACACTGGCACGGCACGCGCGACTGGCACGCCTGGTGACCCTAGCCGGTCCTTTGTCGAACTTCCGACAACTTTTCCGGTGACTACTGAACCAACCCAACATAAAATGACATAATACACTCAAAAATGTCAAAAGCCACTGAGGGACCTCGATTGGATTTGAAGATGGGCTTATAGGGCCGATTAGGCACGAGGCCACACTAGGTCACCAAAATGAACATTCTTAATATGCAAATTGACTTAGGGCCGAATAATCTACATCAAAAATCAATGCTATTGAGGCTAGGACATTGGCTATAACATGCATGCATATAGACTTGGGTTCGGAGGTGAAAATGGCTCGATTTTACTTAACCAATTGACTGAAAAAAATGAACTCAAAGCATGCTAATCTTTTAACCATGTCATACTCATGATTTTTGAGGATTTTTAAGCCATCAAACTCGGCCATATCATGCATGTACATAAACTTACGAAATTAGGGCTCATATGTTCAAAAATTCGGAACTCCCTCATATGAACATGCATGGCATCATTTTTCAACATGATAATTCCTATTTTATCATGAATAAGCTCGGAAAAATGATAGGTAGGAGCTTACCTTGCTCGAACACGAATTGGTGCAAGAATGGCCTTCTAGGGCTCACCCGCGGTGAATGGTCCTTAGGCTCGGCTTGGAGCTAATATGGCTGAAGGAATGAACTCTGGAGGACTCATAAAAATCCAACAAATACTTGGATGATCATAAGGCTCGAGAGAATCCTGCTGGACCAAGCTGAACACGAGCTCTCCTCCTCCTCGGGTCACACTCGCGCGCGCTAAGGGTATGAGCAAGCTCTCGGTTTCTCTTGTTTTCCCTCAATATATGATGAACTCTCTAAGTGTCAAATGGCCTCAACACAGATTAGATAAGTCCCTTATATGGAGAGAAGGGCGGAGGATACAAGGTGCTCAAGAGGGAGACACAAATATCACATGCGCATGGGGTTGATGGGTGGACTTGGTGCACGGATTCCCTTGGGCTGACTAGCACGGATTTTTGGAGCATCTTGCAGGGCATCTTGGATTAAAATATGCCTTGGGTCAGGCCTTGTTCCATACATGAGGTAATGGGTAACAAATCCAACATCACAAGCATTATAATAATGTCCCACTCACCTTTAAATAATCCCTAATGCCCATGTGACTTCCTTAATCCTTACTTAGGGCATCATAAGCTGAATTAATCCCTAATCATCCCCTTAACACACGCATGAAGTTGGTCCCTAGAGAAGTGGGCCGAAGAACTCCACATTGGGCTCGAGAAGATGGACCACCATGCTGCCCCTGGGCCTGGCGCGAGGGACACGGGCGCGGCCTGCTGGGAGCGGGACACTAGTGCACGGGCTGAATAAAATGCCACTCTTGGGCCGAGTAATAATTCCATGATGGGCTGAATAATGGCTGACCTAATGAGCCTCCATACTTAGAAAAATCCTTGGAAAAACATGGCCAAGACTTGGGCCCATGCAAGCACACGCGCGAGGGCTAAGGCGCGGGTATTAGGGCGCGACACTGGGGACCAGGGCTGAACTTGTGGTTCATCTAAGGGATCAAAATACTTAGGAAAATTCCCTTAACACCCGGTAATGACTTGGTGCAAACTTGGCACGACTTTGGCCCTAACTCGCTAACCCTAGGCGCGAGTGATCTCGGGGCCACGCACGAGCTAGGTGCGGCATACTTGGCCGAGGGAATTATGACTTAGGCTATTTAATACTGATCTCATACTTAGATAATATTCTAAGCAAGGCTATGAGCACGGCTAGGGCTCACACAAGACTCGAGACTACTAGGACTCGAGAATTGGCTAGGCGCGATACTCGTGACCAAACGACTCGGTTCCGGACACGGCTAGACTTAGACGATTTATCGAAACATACTCGGTTTCGACTATTCGTCAACTGAAATAATTAATTCCGACTGATAAAATCCATTGATAAAAATAAATGGACCGGAATTAATAACTGAGATTGAATAGCTGATATCTGGGCTCGAAACTCAAGACGAGTAGTATTAATAAAAATAAATAGTTCAACTTGGAACTAAAAAAACTATCATTTTATTAATACAGGGTTGGGCTATTACAATCTATCCCCCTTAAAATATTTCCGCCCTCGAAAATGCTAAAACTGGGGAAATACAAACAATTGGATACAATCAGAACTGAAAATCTGGGAAACGAGCTCTGATGTGTGCCTCGCGCTCCCAAGTGGCATCTGAATCTCCGTGGTGATTCCATCTGATACGAACGAGGGGAACGTCTCGGTTCCTGAGCCGAGGGACCTTTCGGTCCAGAACTGCTACTGGCTGCTCCTCGTAAGTCAAATCTGGCTTAAGCTGAATCTCGCTGTGCTGAAGCACATGCTCGGGATCGCACACGTATGGGCGTAGCATCGAAACGTGGAACACGTTATGCACGCCAGCCAACTCAGGAGGCAGGGCTACTCGATAGGCGACTTCGCCCACTCGCTCGAGAATCTCGAACGGGCCTATATAGCGAGGATGCAACTTCCCTCTCTTCCCGAAGCGAACGACACCTCTCATAGGTCGAACCTTCAGGAATACATGGTCTCCGGGCTCAAAATGCATCTCTCGTCTATGCTGGTCGGCTGAGGACTTTTGCCGACTCTGGGCTGTCTTGAGCCACTCTCTGATCCAGGCTACCTGCTCAACAGTCTCCTCGATCAACTTCGGACCGAGTACTCGTCGCTCTCCGACGTCATCCCAATAAAGGGGCGAACGACACTTGCGGCCGTAAAGTGCTTCATTGGGAGCCATCTGAATAGACGCCTGATAACTGTTGTTATAGGCGAACTCAACTAGGGGCAGCCACTTCTCCCACTTAGCACCTTTGTCCAGAATCAAGGCTCGGAGCATATCCTCGAGCGTCTGGATCGTCTTCTCGGACTGGCCGTCCGTCTCTGGATGGTAAGCCGAACTGAACTTCAACTGGGTGCCCATTGCCTCATGCAAACTCTCCCACAATCGGCTGGTGAATCTGGGATCTCGATCGGATATGATCGTAGCGGGCACTCCGTGGAGTCGAATAACACCACGGGTATAAATCTCGGCTAACTAGTCCATCGACATGGTCATCGTCACAGGCATAAAATGTACGACTTTCGTCAGCCTGTCTACCACCACCCAAATCGCGTCGTGATGCTCGGACGACTTAGGTAGTCCCGTGACGAACTCCATGGTAACCTCTTCCCACTTCCAGCTGGGAATCTCAAGTGGCTGTAGCAGACCTATGGGACTCTTGTGCTCGGCTTTAACTTGCTGACAGACCAAACACTTCTTCACGAAGTCTGCTACATCTCTCTTCATTCCTCGCCACCAGAACGACCTTTTCAGGTCGTGGTACATCTTGGTACTCCCCGGATGGGCTAAATATGGCGCACTGTGGTCCCGACTTTTGGCACGACAATGCAGCCTCTGAACTCCAAGGCTCCATCTATGCCTCGGTAAAAGCCCTCTATGCCTCCGGTGTGAACCTTCACATCTAAAGTGCGAATGAACTGGTCGCAGGATTGCTCCCGCCGGATTCTATCTCTCAGCATAGCCTGAACTCGCATCGAGCTAACACTTCCCGAAATCTCCTTAGAAAGTGAGTCGACGACCTCGATCTGCATCCGGGCAAACTCTCAGATAAGCTGGAGCTGATCGGTGATAGAACGAACTAACTCACCCATCACCTTCCGACTTAGGGCGTCTGCTACCACGTTCGCCTTCCCCGGATGGTACTGTATGGTGCAGTCATAATCTTTCACAAGCTCTAACCACCACCTCTGGCGCATGTTGAGCTCCTTCTGTGTGAAGATATACTGCAACCTTTTGTGATCGATAAAGATCTCACACCGACCACCATACAGATAATGGCACCAAATCTTGAGTGCATGCACAATCGCTGCCAACTCTAGGTCGTGCATAGTGTTATTCTGCTCATGTGGCTTCAACTGACGTGAAACGTACGCAACGACTTGGCCATCTTGCATCAGCACACACCCAAGAACCTGCTTCGAGGCATCACTATAGATGGTGAAACCTCGAGTAGGATCTGGAATAGTCAACACTGGAGCCGTCGTAAGCCTCTTCTTGAGCTCCTGAAAGCTCTCCTCACAACGACTCGTCCACTCAAACTTCACAGATTTCCTTGTCAACTTGGACAAGGGGAGGGCAATCTTGGAAAATCCCTCGATGAATCTGCGATAGTACCCAACCACACCGAGAAAACTGCGGACCTCGGTGGGACTTCTGGGCGCTGACCAGTTCCGAACTGCGACAATCTTCGCCGGATCAACCTCAATGCCTCTCTCGGTGATGATGTGGCCTAAAAATGCCACTCTCTTCAGCCAAAATTCACACTTAGAGAACTTGGCGTACCGCTTTTCTCGCCTAAGGGTCCCGAGAACAACCCTCAGATGCTGCTCATGCTCCTCCAAACTCCTGGAGTAGACCAAAATGTCATCAATAAAGACGATAACAAATCCGTCCAAATACTGATGGAACACCCGATTCATCAAGTCCATGAACACCGCTGGCGCATTGCTCAGACCAAACGGCATAACCACGAACTCGTAGTGTCCATATCTCGTCCGAAAGGCAGTCTTGGCTACATCGGACTCCTTAATCTTCAGCTGATGATAGCCTGAGCGTAAATCGATCTTGGATAATACGCGAGCGCCTCTCAGCTGGTCAAACAAGTCGTCTATCCTGAGGAGCGAATACTTATTCTTCACCGTTAACCGGTTGAGATCCCGGTAATCGATGCACATTCTCATGGATCCATCTTTCTTCTTGACGAATAGGACGGGTGCTCCCCAAGGTGAGACGCTGGGTCGGATAAAACCGAGTTTCAACAACTCTTCGATCTGCGTCTTCAGCTCCTGCAACTCATTCGGAGCCATACGGTATGGTGCCTTAGACACCGGTCCTGCTCCTGGAACAAGATCGATGGTGAACTCCACCTGCCTGCTGGGCGGTCCTCCTGGTAGCTGCTCCGGGAACACATCCACAAACTCACGTACAACTGGAACGTCGTGAGGTGTTTGTGGTCTCGGTCCTTCATCGACAAGGCTCACCAGGTAACCCTGACAATATCCTCTGCGCAAAATCTTTCTCGCCTTCGCCATCGAAACAACCCGAGGAAGGGTTCGCGCCTTCGAGCCGAAAAACGTGATCTGACTGTCCTTCGGAAGATGAAGAATAACCTCCCGATCGTGGCAACGAATATCCGCTCAATAACGCGTCAACCAATCCATACCGAGAATGAGGTCGAAATCCCTCATCTCGATAACATAAGCTTCGGCCTTCAGGATTCGGCCGCCAATACTAAGGTTAAGGTCTTCTGCCTTGGAGCTCGTCACTATCTTCCTTCCCGAGGCTAGACTCACCTCGAGAGGGTCAACAGTGTTAATGGGCTGAACTCCAATGGCTTCTATACATCGAGTCGACACAAAAGAGTGCGTCGCACCAGTGTCGAACAGAGCAAATATAGGTACATCATTCAAAACAATCATCCCAGACATAGTACCTGGGTTCTGTTCTGCCTCTCCCTACTCGACTGCATACAACTGGGCCTGCTGTCCTCGCCTCTGCTGCTAAGGCGGCCTCTGCTGCTGCTGCTGTCGGGGCTGCTGCTGCTGCGGCCTATCCGGACAGTTCCGGATGGAATGTCCGGGCCTCCGACAGTGAAAGCAGACGTTCGTTCCAGTAAGACACTCTCCGCGGTGTGGGCGTCCGCATGTGCCACATGCTGGAACCTGTGGCTGTCTTTGCCTGTTCCTCCGGTCATTCTGCTGACCCTTCCACTTTCTCTTGTTCTTAGGCTTCGCCTGCTGGACAGGCGCTGGCTGAGCTGGGGGTAATGCCGGATACTGAGCTGGGGGCAACACTGGGGGCTGAACTGATGGCTGAACTAGGTCCATCCTGAGACTGGCATCGTTCTCCTGTGCCTTAGCGACGACATCGACGTAAGACTGGACGCCGTGCCCCGCTACATGGTGACGGATAGCTGGCAGTAATCCATCACGGAAGCGTCTCGCCTTCTTCGCCTCAGTGTCCACCAGATAAGGGACAAAGGACCCGAAACGAACAAACTCCTGCTCGTACTCATCTATGGAGCGGTGGCCCTGCTTAAGCGCCAAGAACTGGCGCTCCATCTCAGCCTTGTAGGTATCCGGGTAATACTTCTCCTGAAGCATCTCCTTGAACTGTGGCCACGTGAGGTTCTCCTTCTCACCAGGGCGCAAGCCCCAGTAGGAGTTCTACCACAGCCTGGCGTCTTCTGTCATCTGGACCTGGGCACACAGAATGCTGTGCCTCTCGGAGCACTCGATGATCTCGAAAATGGCCTCGAGGCCCTGTATCCACTCATCAACTAGGCGAGGATCTCCCTGCCCCGAGAACTTATCTGGGTTGTAGCCGCGAAACTGGGCGACTACCTCAGCCTGGGTCATCTCTCTCTGAGCTTGGTTCTGAAGACGGGCCATCTGAGAATAAACCACGAAACTGGGTCAGAACAGGAGGATGAAATTGGATAAGGCTGAAAGGAAACGCATAATACTGGAATAAGCATAAATTTCTTGACGAGTTGCTGAAAATAACTCGATAATCTAGAGTTCGAATCTAGAGTTCTGAATTCTGATAGAGGACATATCGGATACTACTAGGAGTGTTATACTGGTTTGAGCATCTAAAGTTCGGATTATCAGAATCCTATTGAGCATAGACATAGTACAATTTGCTTATATAAACTTTGAAAAACTTTTACAGCATGCACTTACCTGGTAGTCGGCGCGGTGTGAGTGTGGTGTGGTCGGGTTTTGTAAAATTTCCTGTCTTTTAAAACATTCAGAAGCACAAAAGTGCTCTGATACCAGCTGCAACACCCCGCTACTTAGGGCCAATTTTTCGCAAACTTTAACTCTTTCGAGAACGCTTATAAATTTTTCGAAATCATTTGCAAACTATCTCGGGATGCTGCTAAGGACTTTTCTGCTTAAAAACCCGTTTCTTTAACTTAGGTCTAACGACTGGTTTTGTAACGCCCCACTTTTATTTGTCGAAAATCAGGATAAATTTTTCAAAATTTATTTCAAAACACTTGAGGCGCTACTCATTTCCAAAAAAAATTTCAACAATATCACATATGCAATTCCCAACGAGTTCAATAATCATAAATAATCAACACCCAAACCGGGTTCAATAATCGTCAATAATCAACGCCCAAACCGGGTTCATCAAATCCACAAATACTAGGGAGAACACTCCCTATCGATAATCCATTATTCAACATAAGTCAGGAATGCATAATTTAAAATAAGCAAATTAAGCAGCGGAAATAAGCGATAACATGACCACCACTCGCTTCCCTCTGTCGTGCCCGCAAATACTAACCTGCATCCATGAAGAGCAGGTGGGGATGAGCACAATAGGAAATCGAGGTGCTCACCACTATGCAATAATTAACATTCAATTTCATAAAGTAATACAGGTATGGTCGCAGTATGAACACGAATCAATTAATATCCCATCTCCTTCCCAGAGTCAACTCTCATGTGCACACCTATACCAATAGACCACTGCTGATACACGTATCGAAAACCCCCGCGGGCCTTACATTCGATGCCCAGACAGTAGGAGTAAATCCACCCCGAATGCCTGGAAACATTCCTTCGGACTTACATCGAGGATCACCAGCCAAGGCTCACGCCCTGACTGCCATACATAAATAAAGGAGACACCCATCGGGTACGTTCTATAGCTACGGGGATAACCGTTCAACGGCCAATATAGCTCACATCGAAGGCTACATGGTTCACATGCATACTTTGATCATACCACAACAATAACAATTAATTAATGCATAGAAACTTTTCAAATAAAACCCACCTGGTTAAGTCGGTAGAAAAAGGTACACAAATAGTCGGTAGGTCGAGGGCTCGAATCCTCAAACACCTACATTTAATCAAGATAATCTCATAAATACATTATCTTGATCTTTGAAATCATTAAAGACTCACACTTAATCAAAATAGTGATTAAGGGATTTTATCGGAAATTTTTCGTGGACTTGGAACTCCCAAATTTTTAAAAGAAAAGACTCGGGGACCAAAAATAGAGTCTCGGGACTTAAAATAATTTTTCCCAAATTTTTCTCATTTTGAAAATATTTTTAAAAATTGAAATAGGTACGAAAAACGGCTTCTGGAACTCAAAATTAGGCTAAAAAGCCAATTGGGCCAAGCTGCCAAACACTGGCCAAGAACTGCCCACATTTGGGCCGCTGCTGAGATTAGAATAGGCCCAATTAACATGGCCTGTTAAGGGAAAAAGGGACACGGGCCTGGACCGGGCTTCGCGGGCTGGAGAAGCTGACACATGGCGGGCCGTGCCGCGGGCTTGAGGCGGGCCGAACGGCCCGCGCACCTAAGGAACTACCTGTGGCTGGCAAAAATATAAATCGGGTGCTGGGGACGGGATTCGAACTCCCAACCTCACACAGGAAATGAAAGCCGCATACCACTGCGCCACTGGCTTGGTTGACAAATAACAGAAAAGAAAGACTACTAAAGTGAACAAAAAAAAACGCCTGCGTCTTTGCCTGGAACCCGATGAATAGAAAACTGAACAGAGAATCAAAATTTGCAGAAACAGGGGCACAAAGAAAACGGACGGGGCTGCTACAAAAATTCGACTGATTTCGACGACGACATATCCAACGGCAACCGGGTTTCGAGAAGCCATTAAATTCGCGAAATTCACAATTTACAGAGTTCGAAAATATTTTACAAATCGGGTTTTGGATCCAAAAACGAAACGACGAACATAATGCAAAATAAACGACGGCTCGAATGATAAATTTGAATTCTGAAATTCATGAGTTTTCACAGAAATTTAACAGATCGGTTTATACAATGAGAGTTCCAATATATCCACATCACTTAACAAATAAATTCACGAATCAACACAATGAACAAACGATCGAACATAACGAACCAAATTTCCGCAAATCAACGAGAATCGATACAACGAGCACAAATGAACTAACGACGATATAGGGCACGAAAATAAAACAAGGGAGTTCGAAAGAGGGTTACCCGTCTTCGGGAATTTCGAGATCGGAAAACGAGACGGCGGACGGGAATCGAACGGAACTCGAATGGCTCTCTGAACTCCTAAATGACCTTCGGACTGCGACTGGTGGTCGCCGGAAGCTAGCCTGTTCGGAGGACGACCGGGATGCCGGGAACGGTGACGGTTGAACAAAAATTCAGGCGACGGAATTTTTTTTTATTTTTTTTATTTTTTTTAAAAAAAAACGAAAAGGGTGCTACGAGGATGCGGGAATAGAATCTGCTGAAGAGACTCCCCTGCCGAGTCTTATGTAGATGATGAGAGTCGATTGCGGTTAAAATCTCACAAGAATATCGGAACAAAAATTTGAGAGCGATGATAAGGAGGGACTCAGTCGCAGAAGAAGAAGATATGCTCTTGAATTCGCACGTGAGCAATAATATGGGCTCAACATATTTATCTCTAGCTGGGCCAATCATGATTCAACTTGGGCTAGGGAATTAAACTATTTTGGGCTAGAATAAATACAAGACATTTGGCCATCACCCTTTAAATTATTATGGCTAGAATTAAATCGTTTTGGGTCGAAAAAATAAAATATACGCGATAACAAGAAATCCGATCGATCCGATTGACGACAAAAATAATAAATAATATATACGAATTATAATATTTATAACACACACAATTTGATTTTAAAAATAATAATATTAATAAAAATACGAATGTACATTTAATCAGATAATAATAACATTTAAGCATAACATTTAAGCATCTAATCGCAATTTAATAAATAAATCATATTAGACATTCAATAATAATAATAATAATTAAAATGATAAATAGTTCCCAATTATTCCACAGTCAAACGGGGCATTACAGGTTTAGACTTAAAGAAATCAGATTTATATTTTAACGAATCATGCATATTCATCAGGACCCGTTCATACTGGCGAACCGGGTAAAATTATTTAAGTCTGAAAATAACGTCATGCATGTTCGAAAATAAACGCAAACATAGCGGAAGTCTGAAAATGCATGGAAATATTTAGTTATACAAAACGATAACGAATGTCCCGGGAACAGCTTTTGTGCGGAACTCACGACCACCACCACCACAGCTCGACTCACGCCTGCCCGCCGACCCTGTCATCTGAAAATATAAAGTGGGGGTGACTACGGTCCACTTGTACTCCATAAAAACCCATTCTAAAGTAAACAACAATAATAATAATGATATCACAGATCCGGTATATATAAGTAACTAAAACTCCCGGACATTCTGGCCGGTAACTGTAATCTCCCGGACACTCTGGCCGGTACCGTGTGCACACTCTGATGGTATATTTAAGGCAAACTGGGCCACCACCAGAACTTAGGGAAGGCAAACTTGGCCTTAACCCCAAGCGGATGAAACTCATATACATACCTGAACGTGATATCGAAAATTATACTCAATGTATAATCCAGACTGGGTCCCCACCTGATCTGCTTTGAAAAAGGGTAAGTGCGGCTGTGCTGGTAGCTGACTCCTCAAGCTACATAAAAATATAAGCAAACAAATATACTAAGTACTATGCTCGTCATATGCTCAAAAATATGCTAGGATGTTCTACTCTATCAGATTACTCATCCGGATATAAAGGAACGCTCTAAGGGTTCACTGAAATAATTCTAAGTCCGGAAATTATACTGATATGCTTAACTGATTTGGTTTGGCTCGAAAAAATACTTAGATTTCGGAATAAGACTCAGACCGAAAAACTCGAACCAAAACAGACTCGAACCGCCGGATAAACCGGCCGGTTCGCTAACTGGCTGAACCGGGTCGGGCTGGACCGGACCGGGTTGGACCACCGGTTCACGCTGGACTGGGTGGTCACGGGCTGCTCGGACTGGCCGGGCTCGGTCTCGTGCCGGGCCTGCTGGGGCTATGGCNGTGAGAAGATAAGGATAATAACCAAGTCGTCCACACCTATCGTCGAAGGACAAGCTGTGGCAAAGCTTGGTTCAAGACAATCGAGTTGGGAAAACACACGATCCTTCATAAGCGGGAACTGACACGTACCCGGGATGACTGGGCACTGGGCGTGTGACTGGCACGACCCGAGTGCGACTGGCGTGAGAACTGACTTCTTGGGCGTACTGCTGGGTACGTCTCGAGGCCTCTGAACCTTACTCGGGGTCACTAAGGCTCGGTACTGACCACTCGGGTGCGCTGCTGGCATGACCCGGGGTTGACTCCGCATGTCACGAGCGACTGGCTCGAGATCACGCGTGCATGACACTGGGACAGCGCTGCCGGGCACTGTCGGAGGTGCTCTGGCGCGACTGGCACTGAGACCTCGCTGGCTGGCACGGACAGGCGCTGCTGGGCGCTGTCGCGTGCGCTGGGGGCTGCGGTGCCTCGCGAGCGCTAGGCGCGGGCACGGACAGAGGCACTGCCTGGCCTCTGCGATGCGGCACGGTGATGAGAATGTGGTCATTGACCCATTCGAGCCCGAGGATGAGGCCTACGATGACCAAGGGATAATGTGCGCAAGCCGTCGGAGCAGGCCGAGAGGCCGTAGCAAGAGAGCGCGTACGCGCGTAAAATGGCGCGCGCATGACGGGCGCACGGTACGCACAACGACAGTACGTATAGGCCCAGTGATGAGGCGCGCAGGGCAGCAACGCGCGAAGGAGGACCACGCGGCAGGGAATTCGCGCGAGAGAACACAAGGGGCAACACGCGAGCACGTGGGTAGCGTGGCGGTAAGACCGGGCGATGAGCGAGGGGAGGATGTTGGGTGGACAGCACGCACCGCGACCAGCCAGGGACGAGCGATCCGGAGCAAGGGGGACAACGTGCGGGCCACGCGTGAGAAGGGTGAACACACGCGACCCGACAATGCACGAGTACCCGGGATAGCGACAGGGGAGTACGCCCGAGAGGCGGCGGACGGGCGCGCGAGGCATGACGTGGATAACGCGTGGGACGCGTGGGGCGCGCAAGGGACCAATGCCAAGGAGGACAAGGCTTAGCTTCGAGCGGTTAGGGTTGGGACTGGCGTGCGGCGCAAGCAAGAGTGGGAGATCCGATTTTATTAGCATAATTAGGATTCTAGTTTGGTTAGGAGATCTTGAATAAAGGCATGCGCCTATTTAGTTAATTAATTATTTGGTAAGTCTTAGATATTAGGATATTTAGTTTCCTTAGGATTTTATTCTCTTTCATGATTTCGAATTCTAGTGTAGGATTAGATCTACTTTAGCATCTATAAATATTACCCATTGTCATTCAATTTTTATTATCCAAGTAATAAGAAAAATCAATCGTTTCGATCACCAAATCTCGTGTGTGATTTACATACAAAATCGTGTTAGAAATAGGACCGACATCCGATTTTCTTCACACCTATCGCGAAGGAACCAAGGCGTCGGCGCGGGTTTCGAGCAATCGAGTTGAGCGGATACACGATCTCTCATCACACGGGCACGGCACGCGCGACTGGCGCGGCTTCCGAACTTTCGGCAACTTTTCCGGTGACTACTGAACCAACCCAACATAAAATGACATAATACACTCAAAAATGTCAAGTCACTGAGGGACCTCGATTGGATTTGGGGATGGGCTTATAGGGCCGATTAGGCACGAGGCCACACTAGGTCACCAAAATGAACATTCTTAACATGCAAATTGACTTAGGGCCGAATAATTTACATCAAAAATCAATGCTATTGAGGCTAGGACATTGGCTATAACATGCATGCATATAGACTTGGGTTCGGAGGTGAAAATGGCTCGATTTCACTTAACAAATTGACCGAACAAATGAACTCAAAGCATGCTAATCTTTTAACCATGTCATACTCATGATTTTTGAGGATTTTTAAGCCGTCAAACTCGGCCATATCATGCATGTACATAAACTTACGAAATTAGGGCTCATATGTTCAAAAATTCCGAACTCCCTCATATGAACATGCATGGCATCATTTTTCAACATGATAATTCCTATTTTATCATGAATAAGCTGGGAAAAATGATAGGTAGGAGCTTACCTTGCTCGAACACGAATTGGTGCAAGAATGGCCTTATAGAGCTTACCCGTGGTCAATGGTCCTTAGGCTCGGCTTGGAGCTAATATGGCTGAAGGAATGATGTAATAGCCCAGTTCTGTATTAATAAAATGACAGTTTTTAGTTCCAACTTGAACTATTTCTTTTTATTAATACTGCTCGTCTTGAGTTCCGAGCCCAGTTATCTGCTATTCAATTTCAGTTATTAATTCCGGTCCATTTATTTTAGAAGTGGATTTTATTCAGTCGGAATTAATTGTCCCAGTTGACGAATAATCGAAACCAAGTATGTTCCGATAAATCGTCCAAGTCAAGCCGTGTCCGGAACAGAGTATGTTCGGTCGCGAGTATCGCGCCTAGTTCGCGCCCAGTCGAGTCTCGTGCCCTAGCTGTGCCGAGTCTTGTTCGAGCCCTAGTTGTGCTCATAGCCTTACTTAGAATATTATTTAAGTATGAGATCATTCTATCGAGCCTCGGTCAAGTCACTCGGTCGAGAGGAACCACGCACCGAGCTCGTGCCATGGTTTGAGTCCCCGCGGCCTATGGCCGCGCGCCTCACAGAGTGCAAGTGCCCGAATCTTGGTTAGTGATGATGACATATTTTTCTAAGTGTTTTGGTTCCCTAGATGAACCACTAGTTAAGCCCTAACCGAGAGTTACCCTCGGCCAAGCTTTGCCGAGCCCGAGCTAGTCGTGCCCTTGTATCGCGCCTTAGCCCTCGCGTGCGTGCTTGTATGGCCCAAGTCATGGCTAATTGATTTTGGAGATTTTTCTAAGTGTCATGACACTTTTATTCAGCCCTTATGTGTGCTACATTCGGCCAAGAGTTAGTGTTTAACTCAGCCCAAGTATTTCTCGCGCGTAGCCCAGGCCAGCATTCTTCGCGCCCAGCTCGCGCCCAGCAGCGCCCAGGCCCAGCGCTGGCAGCGCGCGGGTCCAATTCTTGACCCAATGCTTGATAATTCCCAAGCCCAATCCTATGGCCCAAGTCATGCGTGTAGTAAGGGGATGATTAGGGATTAATTCAGCTTATGATGCCCTAAGTAAGGATTAAGGAAGTCACATGGGCATTAGGGATTATTTAAAGGTGAGTGGGACATTATTATAATGCTTGTGATGTTGGATTTGTCCCCCATTACCTCATGCATAGAACAAGGCCTGACCCAAGGCATATTTTAATCCAAGATGCCCAGCAAGATGCTCCAAAAATTCGTGCTAGTCAGCCCAAGGGAATCCGTGCACTAAGTCCACCCATCACCCCCATGCGCATGTGATGTTTTGTGCCTACCACTTGAAAACCTTGTGTACTCCGCCCCTCTCCCCATATAAGGGGCACTCCTCAGTCGACATTCAGCTCTTGGACACTTTAAATCACTTAAGTATATTGAGGGAGAAGTGAGAAAAGCCGAGAGCAACCATAAGCCTAGCCGCGCGCGCGTGTGACCCAAGGAGGAGGAGAACTTGTGTTCCGCTTGTTTCCAGCCATACCTCTTGAGACTTAGCATTTTCCAATTTATGTTTGGATTTTTCTAAGTCTTTAGAGCCTGAGTTGTCCAACCATTTTAGCCTCCAAGACGAGGCCAAGTTCATAGTGCCGCAAGTGAACCCGAGCTAGGGTCTTTGGCACCATTTCGTGTTCGAGCAAGGTAAGCTCGTGCCTATCATTTTTCCCAGCTTATACATGATAAATTAGGAATTATCATGTAGAAAAATGAGGCCATGCACGTGATAAATGAAGAGATATTATGAATTTTCGAAAATGTGAGCCCTAATTTCGTAAGTTTATGTACATGCATGACATGGCCGAGTTTGATGGCTTAAAAATCCTCAAAAATCATGAGTGTGACATGGTTAAAAGATTAGCATGCTTTGAGTTCATTTGTTCGGTCAATTTGTTAAGTGAAATCGAGCCATTTTCACCTCTGAACCCAAGTCTATATGCATGCATGTTATAGCCAATGTCCTAGCCTCAATAGCATTGATTTTTGATGTATATCTTTCGGCCCTAAGTCATTTTGCATGTTGAGCATGTTCATTTTCGTGCCCTAGTGTGGCCTCGTGCCTAATCGGCCCTATAAGCCCATCTCCAAATCCTATCGAGGTCCCTCAGTGACTTTTGACATTTTTGAGTGTATTATGTCATTTTATGTTGGGTTGGTTCAGCAGTCACGGGAAAAGTTGCCGGAAGTTCGGCAAAGGACCGGCTAGGGTCACCCGCCGTGCCAGTCGCGCGTGCCGTGCCCGTGTGATGAAGATCATGTGTTCCGACTGTCGACAAGCCGCTCCCACGCCTTAAATCGCACGATAGATGTCTCGCGAGCCACGTGAGCGCCTCTTGAAACGAATAAAATTGCAAAAGAAATCAAGAAGAAATCTAAGGCAAAATGTTTGAACAAAAGTTCGGGTTTTGTATTAATATTCTATCATGAATAATTCGAATGAGTACTAGGAAATAATATCTAATCCTATAGTAACTAAATGTCTTGCATATCAAGACTTACCAAAATATAAAATACCTAACCAACTAAATAATCTCTTAACCTATCTAATAAACCCACGGCTAAAATAATAAATCCTAACTAATGAACTATTAACTCACGCTAACTAAATATCCTAACATACTAACGGCTAATTAATAATTCACCTAACAATTACTAACCAAACTAACCACTAACGCCTAACAATATTCTAATCAACTAATATATACTAGCCTAACTAATTAACATATATACTAACACTACTAACTCACGTAATTAATATATCTAACAATCTAACTAATTAAATAATAATTAATCTAACTTTAATCTTCTAGAATCTTCATTCCTCGGCTCGCACAGCTAGCCTCGTGTATTTGCGCATCACGCCCACGTACGCCTCCATGTGCTTCCTCGCGCGGTGCTTTTGGCCCGTTGCAAGTCCGACTCATGCGAATCCCTCGGTCCAGCCACGTCCATGTGTAAGCTCCCATGCGTTGTCCGCATTGCCTTCGCCTAGTCCTTCAAGGAGTCCATCTCTTGTCGACTTAGCGCGTGCGTGGCCGCACTTGACCCCGTTGTCTAATCCTTGTCCAACGAGGCTTATTGGATGTCCGTGCATAGCCTCGTTCCTCGCACCTTGGCGGTGCTCGACCCAACTAGCTTCGATCTGCTCATGCCTCGATATGCTCGATACCACGAGTCTAGCCTGGATTCCTCCGACCTCGACCATGCGCGTCCTCGACTCCGCGAGCACCGTCCATCTGTCCGTCTTGCAGCCCGATCGACCTAGCGAGTGTCGACCACGTGATAGGCCCATTCGAGGTAGCGAGTGTCGATCATCCGAGTGTCGACCACCCGACCTTCCTATTCGGCCCATTTGGCTGTGACCCCTCATGCCGTATGCTCGTACTTGCTGGCTCGACCCTGTCGGCTTCCCGGGTCTCGACCATGCATGCCTACGCCAATGTGCGTGTTCGCGTCCCTGTCGTTGGATCATCTCGCGCACCCGCTCGTGTTGATGGATGCGCATCTTCACGTGTACCCTCACGCGCCTTGCTACGCGGCTCACGCGTATCGCGTGTCTACGCATTGCGCGTTTTCCTCGCGCGCGGCCATCACGAACCTCCTTTGCACCTCCCCGATGGTTCGACTCGTGTCGTTCCTTTTGTGCTCGTGCGCCTCATATACGGGCTCGTACCCGTCTCTTAGGCCATGCATACGTGATTTTGGCCCTTTCTTTGGCCTTCTCGGGTCGTCTCGGTCATCGGCTCTCGGCGTCCTCGGGCCTCGAAACCCACATTCGCATCACCGTGCCGCGTCGCAGAGGCCAGGCAGTGCCTCTGTCCATGCCCGCGCCTAGCGCTCGCGTGGCACCGCAGTGATGAAGAGGTGGGTTTCGAGGCCCGAGGATGTACACGGTCGTGCGATGAGACGACCCGAGAAGGCCGGGTAAAGGGCCGAAACAATGCGTGCATGGATTAGGAGACGTGTACGAGCCCGTATACGAGGGTGCAGACGATTGCAATGGCGTAGGAGAGTGCGACACGGATGCGCTGAGAGGAGACGTGCGCGACACGAGTCAGCGCATACACGGCTGTGGCGATCGACATACCGAGGCTATGCGAAGGTGGCTCGTAATGGCTGCGCACGAGGAAATCGCGCGACACATAGACGTGCGATACGCTTGCACCGCGTGACAAGGCACGCGGGATCGAGGTGCACAAGCCAGGGTCGCGTAATGAGGGACACGCGCAGTACGGCACGAAAGGACAGAGACGAAGTGACCTCGGCCGTGCCCAGCAGCACCCGAGTGGCCCCAGTGTGCCAAGGCCGTGCCAGCCAAGCCTGGCCGTGCCTGTCCGCGCCCAGCAGCGCCTAGTGCCGAGGCCGGTCGCATCCAGCTCGTGCCCAGCGCCGTGCCAGGGCCCCAGCAGGCCCGGTACGGGACCGAAACCGGCCAGTGCGAGTAGCCCGTGACCACCAGGTCCAGAGTGAACCGGTGGTCCGACCCGGTCCAGTTCAGCCCGACCCAGTTCATCCAGTTAGCGAACCGGCAGGTTTAGCCGGCGGTTCAGTCCGTTTTGGTTCGTGATTTCGGTCCGAGTTTTATTCCGAAATCTAAGTGATTTTCCGAGCCAAACCAGATCAATTGAGCTTATCAGTCTAATTTCCGGACATAAAATTATTTTAGCGAACCCATAGAGCGTTCCTTCATATCCAGATGAGTAATCGGATAGAGTAGAGCATCCTAGCATATTATTGAGCATATGACGAGCATAGTACTTAGTATATTTGTTTGTTTATATTTTATGTAGCTTGAGGAGTCAGCTACCAGCACAGCCGCACTTACCCTTTCCAAAGCAGATCAGGTGGGAACCCAGTCTGGGTTATACATTGAGTATAATAGTCCATATCACGTTCAGGGATGTATATGCGTTTTATCCGCTTGGGGTTAAGGCCAAGTTTGCCTTCCCTAAGTTCTGGTGGTGGCCCAGTTCGCCTTAATTATACCATCAGAGTGTGCACACGGTTACCGGCCAGAGTGTCCGGGAGTTACCGGCCAGAGTGTCCGGGAGATTACAGTTACCGGCCAGATTGTCCGAGAGTTTCAGTTACTTATATATACCAGTTCTGTGATATCATTATTATTATTGCTGTTTACTTTAGAATGGGTTTTTATGGAGTACAAGTGTACTGTACTCACCCCCTCTTTATATTTTCAGATGGCAGGGTCGGCGGGCAGGCGTGAGTCCAACTGTGATGGTCGTGGTCGTGAGTTCCGCGTGAAAGCTGTTCCCGGGACATTTGTTATCATCGTTTTGTATAACTAATATTACCACGCATTTCCAGACTTTCCGCTATGCTTGCTTTTATTTCGAACTTGCATGACAGCAGTTTCAAACTTAAATAATTTATCCAGTTCGCCAGTAATAACAGGACCAGTTTAAATGTAAGAGTCGATAAAAGATTTAAATCTGATTTTCTTAAAGTCTAAACCAGTTGATAGACCTAGTTAAGGAAAACGGATTTTCAAAGCAAATAAGTTTTAGCAGCATCCCGAGATAAGTTTGCAAATGATTGCGAAAAATTTATAAGCGTTTTCGAAGGTAACATTTGCGAAAAATTGGCCCTAAGTAGCGGGGTGTTGCAGTTGGTATCAGAGCACTTTTGTGCTTCTGAATGCTTTAAAAGACAGGAAATTTTACAAAACCCGACCACACCACACTCACGCCGCGCCGACTACCAGGTAAGTGCATGCTGTAAAAGTTTTCAAAGGTTATATAAGCAAACTGTACTATGACTATGCTCAATAGGATTCAGATAATCCGAACTTTAGATGCTCAAACCAGTATAAGACTCCTAGCAGTATTAGATATGTCCTCTATCAGAATTCAAAACTCTAGATTCGAACTCTAGATTATTGAGTTATTTTCAGCAACTCGTCAAGAAATTTGCGCCTATTACAGTATTCAGCGTTTCCTTTCAGCCTTATTCAATTTCATCTCCTGTTCTGACCAGTTACGCGGCTTATTCTCAGATGGCCCGTCGTCCGAACTAAGCTCAAGAGAGATGACCCAGGCTGAGGTAGTCGCCCAGTTTCGCGGCTACAACCCATATAAGTTTCGGGGCAGGGAGATCCTCGCCTAGTTGATGAGTGGATACAGGGTCTCGAGGCCATTTTCGAGATCATTGAGTGCTCCGAGAGGCACAGCATTCTGTGAGCCCAGGTCCAGATGACAGGAGACGCCAGGCTGTGGTGGAACTCTTACTGGGGATTGCGCCCTGGTGAGAAGGAGGACCTCACATGGCCACAGTTCAAGGAGATGCTGCGGGAGAAGTATTACCCGGATACCTACAAGGCTGAGATGGAGCGCCAGTTCTTGGCGCTTAAGCAGGGCCACCGCTCCGTAGATGAGTACGAGTGAGAGTTTGTTCGTCTCGGGTCCTTTGTCCCTTATCTGGTGGACACCGAGAAGAAGAAGGCGAGACGATTCCGTGATGGATTACTGCCAGCTATCCATCACCATGTAGCGGGACACGACGTCCAGTCTTACGCCGATGTCGTCGCTAAAGCCCAGGAGACAGACGCCAGTCTCAGGATGGACCTAGTTCAGCCATCAGTTCAGCCCCCAGTGTTGCCCCCAACTCAGTATCCAGCGTTACCCCCAGCTCAGCCAACGCCTGTCCAGCAGGCGAAGCCTAAGAACCAGAGAAAGTGGAAGGGTCAGCAGAATGACTGAAGGAACAGACAGAGACAGCCACAGGTTCCAGCTTGTGGCACATGCGGACGCCCGCACCGCGGAGAGTGTCTTGCTGGACAGAACGTCTGCTTTCACTGTCGGAGGCCCGGACATACCGTCCGGAACTGTCCGGATAGGCAGCAGCAGCAGCAGCCCCGACAGCAGCAGCAGCAGAGGCCGCCTCAGCAGCAGAGGCGAGGACAACAGGCCCAGGTGTATGCCCTCGAGCAGGCTGAGGCAGAGCAGAACCTAGGTACTATGTCTGGGATGATTATTTTGAATGATATGCCTATATTTGCCCTGTTCGACACTATTGCGACGCACTCGTTTGTGTCGACTCGATGTGTAGAGGCCATTGGAGTTCAGCCCATTAACACTGTTGACCCTCTCGAGGTGAGTCTAGCCTCGGAAAGGAAGATAGTGACGAGCTCCAAGGCAGAGGACCTTAACCTTAGTATTGGCGGCCGAATCCTGAAGGCCGTAGCTTATGTTATCGAGATGAGGGATTTCGACCTCATTCTCGGTATGGATTGGTTGACGCGTTATCGAGCGGACATTCGTTGCCACGACTAGGAGGTTATTCTTCATCTTCCGAAGGACAGTCAGATCACATTTTTCGGCTCGAAGACGCGAACCCTACCTCGTGTTGTTTCGATGGCGAAGGCGAGGAAGATTCTGCGCAGAGGAGATTGTCAGGGTTACCTGGTGAGCCTTGTCGATGAAGGACCGAGAGCACAGACACTTCACGACGTTCCAGTTGTACGTGAGTTTGTGGATGTGTTCTCAGAGCAGCTACCAGGAGGACCGCCCAACAGGCAGGTGGAGTTCACCATCGATCTTGTTCCAGGAGCAGGACCGGTTTCTAAGGCACCATACCATATGGCTCCGAAGGAGTTGCAGGAGCTGAAGACGCAGACCGAAAAGTTGTTGAAACTCGGTCTTATCCGACCCAGCGTCTCACCTTGGGGAGCACCCGTCCTATTCGTCAAGAAGAAAGACGGATCCATGAGAATGTGCATCGATTACCGGGATCTCAACTGGTTAACAGTGAAGAATAAGTATCCGCTCCCTAGGATAGACGACTTGTTCGACCAGCTGAGAGGAGCTCGCGTATTTTCCAAGATTGATTTACGCTCATGCTATCATCAGCTGAAGATTAAGGGTCCGATGTAGCCAAGACTGCTTTCCGGACGAGATATGGACACTACGAGTTCGTGGTTATGCCGTTTGGTCTGAGCAATGCGCCAGCGGTATTCATGGATTTGATGAATCGGGTGTTCCATCAGTATTTAGACCGATTTGTTATCGTCTTTATTGATGACATTTTGGTCTACTTCAGGAGTTTGGAGGAGCATGAACAGCATCTGAGGGTTGTTCTAGGGACCCTTAGGCGAGAAAAGCTGTACGCCAAGTTTTCCAAGTGTGAATTTTGGCTGAAGCGAATGGCATTTCTAAGCCACATCATCACCGAGAGAGGCATTGAAGTTGATCCGACGAAGATTGCCACAGTTCGGAACTGGTCAGCGCCCAGAAGTCCCACCGAGGTCCACAATTTTCTCGGTCTGGCAGGGTACTATCGCAGATTCATCGAGGGATTTTCTAAGATTGCCCTCCCCTTGTCCAAGCTGACTAGGAAATCTGTGAAGTTTGAGTGGAGGAGTCGTTGTGATGAGAGCTTTCAGGAGCTCAAGGAGAGGCTTACGACGGCTCCAGTGCTGACTATTCCGGATCCTACTCGAGATTTCACCATCTTTAGTGATGCCTCGAAGCAGGGTCTTGGGTGTGTGCTGATGCAAGATGGCCAAGTCGTTGCGTACGCTTCACGTCAGTTGAAGCCCCATGAGCAGAATTACCCTACGCACGACCTAGAATTGGCAGCGATAGTACATGCACTCAAGATTTGGCGCCATTATCTGTATGGTGGTCGGTGCGAGATCTTTACCGATCACAAAAATTTGCAGTATATCTTCACACAGAAGGAGTTCAACATGCGCCAGACGCGATGGTTGGAGCTTGTCGGGCTCGTATGCATCGAGTAGGTAAACTTCTTTACCTTTGCATCGGTGCCCGGGCGTGAACGGCTCATTGCACGAGAAGCATAAACCCTTCTCTCGCCTCCTTTGCATCTCATCGGGACTTAGACGCCGCATGTAATTCGGTGGTCGTGCCACCTCGGTAACCTTCGCACTCTCGACCTGCGGTTCGGGAACTGCGCACGCGCGCCGTGTCTCTGTGTGTCCGTCTCCTTGACTGGTCTTGCGGACCGCAGCCAGGTGGTCCTCGCGCATTCGTGCTGACTCCATGGTAGCTCGCATCGACCTCGGTCGGTCCAATCAAACCTCGGCGGCCAGCTCGGGCGTGAGCCCGCCCACGAATGCTCCAACCAATGCACTCTCGGGCCAATCGCGCACCCGACTAGCAATGCGCTCGAATTCTTTTTGGTAATCTCGAAGACTACCACTTTGACGTATGCGAGCGAGTGCCTCGTCATAGTCGTGGTATTGGCTCGAACCAAATCGCGTAATGATCTCTTTCTCGAAATCCCTCCAATGTATTCTCACGCCCTTGTCTTGGTAGACGTGCGAAATCCATTGCCACCATATGTCCGTCTCCCCATCGAGATAGTATGTGGCGATCTTGACTCCTTTGTATTTGGGCACGTCATTGATCTCGAAATATTGCGTGGCTCGGCTTAACCATGCGTCCGGGTCGGTTCTCGTGAACGTAGGCATAGTAAGCCTCGGCTTCTCGACCTTCCTCTCCTCGCGTCAACTTGAAGCTCGCATCCTTCTCGATCGACGGTCGTGGTCATCGCGGTTGGACTCGAAGCTACTCGATCGAGCCGTGGTCGAACACGACCTATGACTCCCTCGCGGTCGTCTTGTGGCTCGAGCAAGTTGTGCGGCTAAGTCGTGCACCATGATCTCGAGCTTCGCAAAATTCTCGTTGGCCGCGTGTTGTCCGTCACCAAGTGACCTCATGCTTTCCTCCAAAATCTCGAATCTCTCTCGGTTTATCATGACCCTTTTTTTTTTATTCTCGACCCAAACTAACAAAAGGAAAAAGGGGAAAAATCGAAAAAAGAAGGGGATAGAAAAAGTCAAACAAAACACACGATCAACACCTCTCAATGAAAGCACCAATGATGAAGGATCGTGTGTTTTCCCAACTCGTTTGTCTCGAAGTAAGCTTTGCCACGGCTTATCCTTCGATGATAGGTGTGGACGACTCGGTTATAAGCCTTATCTTCTCACGATTTTGAGATGGTTCGGGTCTTAGCCTAGCCAACTCGATTGTATGATAAAACTCTCACGAATTCTAAACACACGGTTTTGTTCTCACGAACGATTTTCCATTACTTTTCCATCTTCCATTTCGAATGACATATGTGGGTATTTATAGATACCAAATAGATCTAATCCTAGTCTAAGAAGAACTCCTAATGCAAGTAAACAAATAAAGTCCTAAGGAAAGTAGATAAAGACTTACCAAACTAATAAACTCCTAATAGGATACTAATAGGCTCATGCCTTTTATTTAAACTTCTAACCAAATCAAAACTCCTAATTATGCTAAGTAAATCACGTCCCAATTCTCTTGCTTGCCCTTCTAGTCGTCGCGCGCCCCAAACCCTAGCTGTCCGTGTCGCGCACCGCCTTGCTAGTCCCAGTTACCGCGCGCGCGCCTCCCACGCGTCGCCATCCATGCGCGCTGCGCGCCCTCGCCCCATTGCCCGCGCGTGCTTGCCTACCGCGCGACGTCCGCTCGTTTGGACTCACTCTCTCGCTCGCTCATCGCATCGGACGCGTCCCAGCCACGCGCGCGTGCGCTGCCCTCGCTCGCCTCGTCGACCACGTCGACCGACTTTACTAGCGCCCCGCGCGTCGAGCCCCACTCGCCTTTGCGCCATTTCGCGCCTGTTCCCACTCGTGCGCCTACCTCATCGTAGCCGCTCCATGTGCACGCTAGCCACCCTACATCCTCCTCTCGTGCACCTTTTGCTTTAGCCGTCATGCGTTGCTTGCGCCGATCTCCCGCGCATGCTCTACACCATTCGCCTACTTTCCCCGGCACGATCTTCTCACTTTAATCGTCGGCCCAAGTCTCATGTTCATAGCCTCTTCGAGCTCTCTTAGCGCGCTTCTTCCCATGGCTCATGCGCGTCTCGTCTTCGGGCTCGGATGGGTCGATGGCCACATCCTCATCATTCCATCCCCCTTTGAGTTTGACCTTGTCCTCAAGGAGAACGAATTAAAGACTCTTCAATTCGACCGGCTCGGTTCCTTCGTCACTCGTGCATAGCTTGATTCGTTTCTTGGCCTGCTTAAACTCCATAGTGCCTTTCTTAAAATTCGCAGTTACGGGCCCTAGTGTCTCCAACCATTGGACCCCAAGTACCACATCTGGTCCTTCGAGTTCTAGCGCGAATAAGTCTGCCTTGAGCTCTTCTCCTTGTACTTGTATAGGCACTTCTTTGTATAGCTCCGAACTCCAGAGTTCTTCGCCATTTGCAACTCGTACTCCAAATGGTACAACCCCGGTCATTGGAATTTCGAGCCTTGAGGTGAAGTCCAAGTTAATAAAATTGAGAGTCGACCCACTATCGACTAACACATCAACCTTCCGTCCCATAATCTTGGCCTCAAACTCATCATCTTTGGCCCTTTTTCGGCCTTGACCATGTGCAGCATCTCCACTTGCGGATTTAAGTACAAGTGCCCTCCTTCATCGCGTTCTTCCTCGGGCTCGTATGCATCGAGTAGGTAAACTTTTTTACCTTTGCATCGGTGCCCGAGCGTGAACGGCTCATTGCACGAGAAGCATAAACCCTTCTCTCGCCTCCTTTGCATCTCATCGGGACTTAGACGCCGCATGTAATTCGGTGGTCGTGCCACCTCGGTAACCTTCGCACTCTCGACCTGCGGTTTGGGAACTGCGCACGCGCGCCGTGTGTCCGTCTCCTCGACTGGTCTTGCGGACCGCAGCCAGGTGGTCCTCGCGCATTTGTGCCGACTCCATGGCAGCTCGCATCGACCTCGGTCGGTCCAATCGAACCTCGGCGGCCAGCTCGTGCTTGAGCCTGCCCACGAACGCTCCAACCAATGCACTCTTGGGCCAATCGCGCACCCGACTAGCAATGCACTCGAATCCTTTTTGGTAATCTCGAAGACCACCACTTTGACGTATTCGAGTGAGTGCCTCGTCATAGTCGTGGTGTTGGCTCGAACCCAGTCGCGTAATGATCTCCTTCTCGAAATCCCTCCAATGTATTCTCACGCCCTTGTCTTGGTAGACGTGCGAAATCCATTGCCACCATATGTTCGCCTCTTCATCGAGATAGTATGCGGCGATCTTGACTCGTTCGTATTTGGGCACGTCATTGATCTCGAAATATTGCGTGGCTCGGCTTAACCATGCGTCCGGGTCAGTTCCCGTGAACGTAGGCATAGTAAGCCTCGGCTTATCGAGCTTCCTCTCCTCGCGTCGTCTTGAAGCTCGCGTCCTTCTCGATCGACAGTCGTGGTCATCGCGGTTGGACTCGGAGCTACTCGATCGAGCCGTGGTCGAACACGACCTATGACTCCCTCGCGGTCGTCTTGTGGGTCGAGCAAGTTGTGCGGCTAAGTCGTGCACCATGATCTCGAGCTTCAGGAAGAACGCGATGAAGGAGGGCACTTGTCCTTAAATCCGCAAGTGGAGATGCTGCACATGGTCAAGGCCGAAAAAGGGCCAAATATGATGAGTTTGAGACCAAGATTATGGGACGGAAGGTTGATGTGTTAGTCGATAGTGGGTCGACTCTCAATTTTATTAACTTGGACTTCACCTCAAGGCTTGAAATTCCAATGACCGGGGTCGTACCATTTGGAGTACGAGTTGCAAATGGCGAAGAACTCTGGAGTTCGTAGCTATACAAAGAAGTGCCTATACAAATACAAGGAGAAGAGCTCAAAGCAGACTTATTCGCGCTAGAACTCGAAGGACCAGATGTGGTACTTGGGGTCCAATGGTTGGAGACACTAGGGCACGTAACTGCCAATTTTAAGAAAGGGACTATGGAGTTTAAGCGGGCTAAGAAACGAATCAAGCTATGCACGAGCGACGAAGGAACCGAGCTGCTCGAATTGAAGAGTCTTCAATTCATTCTCCTTGAGGACAAGGTCAAACTCAAAGGGGGATGGAATGATGAGGATGTGGTCATCGACCCATCCGAGCCCGAGGACGAGACACGCATGAGCCATGGGAAGAAGCGCGCTAAGAGAGCTCGAAGAGGCTATGAACATGAGTCTTGGGCCGACGATGAAAGTGAAAAGATCGTGCCGGGGAAAGTGGGCGAATGGTGTAGAGCATGCGCGAGAGATCGGCGCAAGCAACGCGTGACGGCTAAAGCAAAAGGTGCACGAGGGGAGGATGTAGGGTGGCTAACGTGCACATGGAGCGACTACGATGAGGTCGGCGCACGAGTGGGAACAGGTGCCAAATGGCGCGAAGGCGAGTGGGGCTCGACGCGCTAGTAGAGTCGGTCGACGAGGTCGACGAGGCGAGCGAGTGCAGCGCATGCGCGTGTGGCTGGGACGCGTCCGATGCGATGAGCGAGCGAGAGAGTGAGGCCAAACGAGCAGACATGCAAGGCACTCGCGCGGTGGGCAAGCACGCGCGGGCAATGGGGCGAGGGCGCGCAGCGCGCATGGATGGCGATGCGTGGGAGGCGCGCGCGCGCGCGTTACCACGCGCAAGGAGGACTAGGACTAGCAAGGCAGTGCGCGACACAGACGGCTAGGGTTTAGGGCGCGTGACGACTTGAGGGGCAAGCAAGAGAATTAGGACGTGATTTACTTAGCATAATTAGGAGTTTTGATTTGGTTAGAAGTTCAAATAAAAGGCATGAGCCTATTAGTATCCTATTAGGAGTTTATTAGTTTGGTAAGTCTTTATTTACTTTCCTTAGGACTCTATTGTTTACTTGCATTAGGAGTTCTTCTTAGACTAGGATTAGATCTATTTGGTATCTATAAATACCCACATATGTCATTCGAAATGGAAGATGGAAAAGTAATGGAAAATCGTTCGTGAGAACAAAACCGTGTGTTTAGAATTCGTGAGAGTTTTATCATACAATCTAGTTGGCTAGGCTAAAACCTGAACCATCTCTAAATCGTGAGAAGATAAGGCTAATAACCGAGTCGTCCACACCTATCGTCGAAGGATAAGCCGTGGCAAAGCTTAGTTCGAGACAAACGAGTTAAGAAAACACACGATCCTTCATCATGCAGTGATGAAGATCGCGTGTCCCGATTACCGATAAGCCACAAACCCGTGCCTTGAACCGATGATAGATGTCTCGGGGTTCACAACCCGTGCCCCTCGAAACGATAAAATTGCAAAAGAAATCTAGAAGAAATCTAAGGCAAAGGGTTTGAACAAAAGTTCGGTTTTTCTATTAATTTCTGAATGATAAAAAATAACAAGAGGAAGGGCCTTTATATAGGCATCAAATAGATCTATTCCTAATCTAGCTATAACTCTAATAAAGCAATAAAATATTAAGTATCCTAATCAATCTAGAAATCATAATGGAATAAGGAAACCAAATAACTAAGGATGTTGAAAAGCCTTGACTTGCACTCCAAGCCAAAAATCCCAACCGCCCTACTTGCCGCCCTTGGACCCCTGCGCGCCTTGCCTTAGTCCTCGAGGACTAAGGTCGCGCCGCCCGTCCTCGCGCGTGCCTCCCCGCCACGCGCCTCGTTCGTGTCCTCGCGCCCAGCGGCCTCTTCGCGCGCGTCCTTGCTACCCGAGGTTTCAACGCGTGCGTCCCTCGCACCAGCCGCGTTCGCGCCACTCGCCTCACCCTTCGCGACCGCATTTCGCCCACGCGCTAGTCGCGCGCTCTCTTCTGTCGGGTCCCCCTCGCCGACCTCGCATGCCCCGCACGCGATGGCTTGCGTCTTATCCGCCTGTCGCGCTAACCTGTTGCGTGCATTATAGGCCCGGATCGAGGCGTTCTTCAGCTGCCTAGCCACATTCGCATCATTCCCGTCCCCTTCAAGCGCTTCCTTGTCCTCAAGGATGAAATCAGGGAACTGTTCGCGCATTTCCTCTACATCCTCCCAAGTGGCTTCTTCCGATGGCAGCTCCTCCCATTCGACTAACACCTCCCAACGATAACGTCCAGCCTTCCTTACTTGGCGATACTTGATCGCACGACTTGGCCTTACGATTGCCCGCCCATCTGTGGCTGTCGCGAGTAGTTCCTTGCACCATTTGTGCGCTTCACCCAAACTTCTCTTGAGTTGCGAGACATGTATGACCGGATGAATGTGCGAACTCTCCGGCAGCTCTAGGCGATAAACTACTTGCCCTATGCACTTCAAAATCTGGTAGGGCCCGTAATAGGGCACCCAAGCTTAGTCGCAGCCCTTTGTGCCGTCGTGCGTTGTCTAAAGGGCCGCAGTTTCAAGTAGACATGGTCGCCTGGCTCAAAACTTTCCTCGCGCCTTTTTCCGTCATGAAAGGTTTTCATGCGGTTAACCGAGCCCTCGAGAGTTCTCTTTAATTCTCGTAACATTAAGTATCTCTCCTCAAGTTCTCGGCCTACTTCATCGTTGATCGCAACTCCTTCCGAATAATTCACGAGCGTAGGTGGCTTGCGCCAGTACACAAGCTCGAATGGCGTAGCCTTGGTCGAGCCATGGTAAGTGGTGTTGTACCAATATTCGGCCCATGGTAGAAAGTTTCCCACTTCTTCAAAAATTGATGCACATAGCATCGTAGGTATTGCTCTAGCGTGCAATTAGTCACTTCGGTTTGACCATCCGTCTGTGTGGTCGAGCCAATCGAGCATGAGGCCAATCGCACGGACGAGCAAGTCTCAATGGGTTTGGATGGACCGTCTGTTCTCGATGTATACCCCAATGAATACTTTGTTGAGGTTGAAGGAGCCAAGGTGGTCGAAGCAGAAGATGTGGTTGACGAGGTCAAGAAGGTGATGGTTGATGGCGAGTCCTTGAGGACAAGGACTCATTCGAAGGGGGGAGGAATGATGAAGATGTGGGTTTCGAGGCCCGGGGACGCCAAGAGCCAGAGGCCAAGACGGCCCGAGAAGACCGAGAAAAAGGCCAAAACCGCGTATGCATGGCCTAAAAGACGGGTACGAGCTCGTAGGCGAGGCGCAACGAGTGCTAGGGAACCGATCAATGAGGGCGTGCATGGAGGTGCGCGAGGGCACACAAGAAGGTGCGCTTCCAGCCGCGCAAACATGTGCGCGAGGTGACCCGACAGCAAGGGCGATAACGCGCACATTGGCGTAGACGTGCACGGTCGAGACCCGAAGATCACGGACAACGCGAGCAGGTCGATGACGACCATGCAACGTCGAGTTCGAGAGGGACGAGCACCACACGAAGGTCGACCAAGGCATGAGGGTCGACCATGCGAAGGACGAGGACGCGCGATCGAGACCGAGCTTCTCGAGGATGGACACCGCGTAGACGGACGGGCCTGGACTTGGGTGCACATATGGGCTTAGCGATAGTGGTTCGGTCGTACCCGGGATTTGGCAACGGGCCGCGCGAGGAAGCACGTGGAGGGGTACACGGGCGTGATGCGCAAATGCACGAGGCGAGCCGTGCGAGCCGAGGGACGAAGTTTCGAGAAGACATTTGTTAATTAAATTAATTATGTAATTAGTATTTTATTTAATTAGCGTTAATGTTAGTTTGGTTAGTTTTAGGTTATCATATTTACTTATGTTAGCCGAATTGGTTAGTAATTTTAGTAGTGTTGGGATTAGTTATATGTTAGGTGAATTATTTAGTTAGTGCGATTAGAATTGTTAGGTTAGAATATATTTAGCCGCATGTTAGTAGATTAGTTTTCATTATTCACGTGAGTAGGTGATTTCATTGTTTAGGACTTATTAGATTATTAGGCAAGAGATCGTTTAGTAATAGGTTACATGATATATTTTCAATAGATTAGAATTATAGTTGTTATAGGATTAGATCTAGTTTTTCTTATAAATACCCATATACTCATTCAATTTTATATTATTGAAGAAACTTGTTCAAATACCCGAACACTTGTTCAAATTGTCTTGTGAGTTTACTCCTGTGAGTTTACAAACTAGATCGTGTTAGAAATAGGATCAACATCCGATTTTCTTCCACACCTATCGCGAAGTACGAAGGCATCGGCGCGCGTATTAGAATCTATCGGCGATTCAGGGCGCGCGAGCGGCTTATCGACCAAGTCAAGACACGCGATCTTCATCATTGGTGCTTTCATTGAGAGAAGTTGATCGTGTGTCTTTCTCTACCACATTCTTTTGNTAAAAGAAAAAAGTTTGTTTTGGGGTTTTGCGTGAGTGTTAAAAAAAAAGTTAATGAGTAATTTGGAGTGGAGGGATCGAATGGAGATGATGAAGTTAGAGTGCTGGATCAAAGAGGTCAAAGAAGAAATCAAAGAGTTGAAACGTATAGGCAAAAGAAGATGGTTGAAGGATAAAGAATACGATAAGTGGGACGAGTTGCGTAAAGAGCGAACTAAGTAACGGGCGAAGATACGCAAACTCGAGTCAGGTACGGAGGAGTTTGTTGACAAGGAGCCCGTGTTTACTTTCGATCCGCCGGGCTATGTTGAAGATAAGATCGCCGAGTGTGTGGTCGAGCCAATCGAGCATGAGGCCAATCGCATGGACGAGCAAGTCTCAATGGGTTTGGATGGACCGTCTGTTCTCGATGTATACCCCGATGAATACTTTGTCGAGGTTGAAGAAGCCGAGGTGGTCGAAGCAGAAGATGTGGTTGACGAGGTCAAGAAGGTGATGGTCGATGGTGAGTCCTTGAGGACAAGGACTCATTCGAAGGGGGGAGGAATGATGAAGATGTGGGTTTCGAGGCCCGGGGACGCCAAGAGCTAGAGGCCAAGATGGCCCGAGAAGACCGAGAAAAAGGCCAAAACCGCGTATGCATGGCTTAAAAGACGGTTACGAGCTCGTAGGCGAGGCGCAACGAGTGCAAGGGAACCGATCAATGAGGGTCGCGCATGGAGGTGCGCGAGGGCACACAAGAAGGTGCGCTTCCAGCCGCGCAAACATGTGCGCAAGGTGACCCGACAGCAAGGGCGAGAACACACACATTGGCGTAGACGTGCACGGTCGAGACCCGAAGATCACGGACAACGCGAGCAGGTCGATGACGACCATGCAACGTCGAGTTCGAGAGGGACGAGCACCACACGAAGGTCGACCAAGGCACGAGGATCGACCACACGAGGGTCGACCATGCGAGGGTCGAGTATGCGAGGGACGAGGACGCGCGATCAAGACCGAGCTTCTCGAGGATGGACACCGCGTAGACGGACGGGCCTGGACTTGGGAGCACGTATGGGCTTAGCGATAGTGGTTCGGTCGTACCCGGGATTTGGCAACGGGCCGCGTGAGGAAGCACGTGGAGGAGTATGCGGGCGTGATGCGCAAATGCATGAGGCGAGCCGTGTGAGCCGAGGGACGAAGTTTCTAGAAGACATTTGTTAATTAAATTAATTATGTAATTAGTATTTTATTTGATTAGCGTTAATGTTAGTTTGGTTAGTTTTAGGTTAGCATATTTACTTATGTTAGCCGAGTTGGTTAGTAATTTTTGTAGTGTTAGGATTAGTTATATGGTAGGTGAATTATTTAGTTAGTGCGATTAGAATTGTTAGGTTAGAATATATTTAGCCGCATGTTAGTAGATTAGTTTTCATTATTCACGTGAGTAGGTGATTTAATTGTTTAGGACTTATTAGATTATTAGGCAAGAGATCGTTTAGTAATAGGGTACTAGATATATTTTTCATAGATTAGAATTATAGTTGGTATAGGACTAGATTCAATTTTATATCATTGAAGAATTAATACAAAATACCCGAACACTTGTTCAAATTGTCTTGTGAGTTTACTCATGTGAATTTACAAACTAGATCGTGTTAGAAATAGGACCAACATCCGATTTTCTTCCACACCTATCACGAAGTACGAAGGCGTCGGCGCGCGTATTAGCATCGGCTTATCGACCAAGTCAAGACACGCGATCTTCATCATGCAGTGATGAGGATGTGGTCATCGACCTATCCGAGCCCGAGGACGAGACGCGCATGAGCCATGGGAAGAAGCGCGCTAAGAGAGCTCGAAGAGGCTATGAACATGAGACTTGGGCCGACGATGAAAGTGAGAAGATCGTGCCGGGGAAAGTGGGCGAATGGTGTAGAGCATGCGCGAGAGATCGACGCAAGCAACGCATGACGGCTAAAGCAAAAGGTGCACGAGGGGAGGATGTAGGGTGGCTAGCGTGCACATGGAGCGGCTACGATGAGGTAGGCGCACGAGTGGGAACAGGCGCGAAATGGCGCGAAGGCGAGTGGGGCTCGACGCGCGGGGCGCTAGTAGAGTCGGTCGACGAGGTCGATGAGGCGAGCGAGCGCAGCGCACACGCGCGTGGCTGGGACGCGTCCGATGCGATGAGCGAGCGAGAGAGTGAGGCCAAACGAGCGGACGTGCAAGGCACTCGCTGTTAGAGTAGGGTACCCGGCGTTCCAATCTAATTGGACGTATTCTACTTGTAAATACAGTCTATTGGAATTATATTATGAATAAGGCATTTCTTTATCTTAAGAGAAAGCATTTATCTTATAATTGCACTTAAGATAAAATCCCTAGATCACTTATGGTTATAAGGTATGGTTGCGCATAGAGATGGTGATCATGGAACATACCTTGAAAGCCGTGATCTTAAATACAGTTCCAAGTCGATGGATGTTTCGAGATGGGATATTGAATAATCCATAAAAGACTTGCAGCATCGTACCGCTTCTACAAATGCGAGCATCTCCTTCACATATACGGACATCCCCAGTCGGGTCGTGCCAAGGGCCTTGCTAAGGAAGGCCAAGGGATGTCCTTCTTGAACTAGCACCGCACCAATGCCCACATCGCTCGCGTCCGTGTGTACTTCAAACAACACATCGAACCTGGGCATGGCTAGAACAGGCGGCGAGGTCATCGCGCCTTTAAACTTTTCGAATGCAGCCTCGCTAGCTTCGGTCCACTTGAATCCGCCTTTCTTGGTCATCTCGGTCAGTGGCTTAGAAGGTCTCATAATCCTTTACGAACTTCTGGTAGTATCCCGTGAGCCCTAGGAATCCTTTGCAACTGTGTTAGGCTTGTTGGTTTTGGCCAATCGATCATAGCCTCAATCTTCCTTGGATCGACTTTCACACCATCGTGAGAGATAAAATGACCAAGATACTCGACCATCTCTTGCCCAAACGAGCATTTGGATGGCTTGATATGGAATGAATTAGCCTCCAAGATCTCGAGCACCGTACGTAAGTGCCCAATGTGCTCGGCCCATGTCTTCGAGTAGACCAAGATATCGTCGAAGAATACCAAGACGAATTTGCACAGATGGTCCTTGAAGATGGAATTCATAGCAAATTGAAAGGTGGATGGGGCATTGCATAACCCAAATGGCATAACCAAATACTCATAATGTCCTTGGTGCGTACGAAAGGCCGTCTTTGGAATATCAACCTTGTGTAGCCAGATCTGATGGTACCCGGCCCTAAGGTCGAGCTTAGAGAAATAACGGGATCCTCCTAGCTCGTCGAGCATGTCGTCGACACTTGGTATGGGAAAGCGGTTCATGATTGTCGCGACATTCAATGCTCGATAGTCAGTGCAGAACCTCCATGTGCCATTTTTCTTCTTTGCTAAGAGTACTGGCGATGATAACGGGCTTGAGCTATGCTGAATGAGCCCAGACTCAAGCATCTCGCCAACTTGCCTTTCGATCTCTGTCTTCTGAAAGTGAGCATACCGATAAGGATGTACGTGCACGGCGTGTTGTTCGTCGGCCAACGGTATGCGATGATCGAACTCACGGTGCGGGGGTAAACCCTTGGGTTCGCCCAGCACACGGTCGAACTCCTTGAGTAACGCGCGCACCTCGCCTTGCTGCAGGTCGGACTCGGTGATGGGCGCGTTCGCGTTCTCGACGACTACTGCAAAGATTTGGCCGCCCCCGCGCCAAACCCGCTCAATGCTCTTGAGCCCAACCTCCTTGGTTCCACTGGTCTCACTTGCCTTTAGCGTGACTTGTTGTTCTCCCGCTTTGAACTTCATAACTCCAATTTTGTAGTTGGTGGTCACTTCTCCTAAGCCTTCGAGCCATTGGACTCCTAACACAACGTCGAGTCCAACCAGGGGTAATGCGTAGAGATCGGCCTTGATGGTGACTCCTTGGAACTTGATTGGTACCTTGCGATAGGACTCGGTGCACTTGAGCCATTCCCCATTGGCTACCCGGACCTCGAATGGCTCTATTGCCGTCGTGGGCAATTTCAGCTTTTGGGATAACGTGGTGTTGATGAAATTATAGGATGGTCCATTATCCACGAGCACAACTACGCGGCGGTCCTTGACCCACGCTGGTAGTCGCATCGTCCTTGGGCCTCGAGTTCCCGCCATTGCATGCATCGAGATTTCGGCTTGATCCTCGGTCTCGTTGAGCTCAAAGTATTGCACGGCTTGGTTGAGCCATGCCTCGAGATCGATGCCAGTGAAGGTGGACTGCGTGAGCCTCGGTTTGTCGAGCCTCGGGCAGTCCTGTACGTTAGACGCTTGCGACCGTTGATCGAAGTCCTCCTCGTGCTCGCGTTCATCGGGCCGATGTTCCTCCTCCTCGGGTCGATCACGCCTCGGCTGTCGTGGACGTGGCCGCGCATAATGTTGAAAGCCGCGCACCATCTCATCGAACCTCCAGTTCACGGTCTCCATTAAATCACGAACCGATGCCTTGGTCATGTCGAGCCCTTCGCCTAGGGTGTCTATGGCTTCGCTCATGCTTCGGACTTGAACGTCTAGGTTGTCGATGTTCTCCTTCATCTCCTTGTTGGCCATAGCTTTCTTTTCTTGCTTTCGTTCTTTGCTTCGAGGACTCGTCTTGAAGATTTTTTTTTTTTTTTTAATAGGGGGGACGAAAATAAAGAAGAAGAAAAGGAAAGGGAATGGGGTAAGAAAAGACACACGATCTAGATACTCTCAATGAAAGCACCAATGATGAAGATCGCGTGTCCCGATTGCCGATAAGCCACAAACCTGTGCCTTGAACAGACGATAGGTGTCTCGGGGTTCACAACCCGCGCCCCTCGAAACGATAAAATTGCAAAAGAAATCAAGAAAAAATCTAAGGCAAAGTGTTTGAACAAAAGTTCGGTTTTTCTATTAATTTCTGAATGATAAAAAATAACAAGAGGAAGGGCCTTTATATAAGCATCAAATAGATCTATTCCTAATCTAGCTATAACTCTAATAAAGCAATAAAATATTAAGTATCCTAATCAAATCTAGAAATCATAATGGAATAAGGAAACCAAATAACTAAGGGATCTTGAAAAGCCTTGACTTGCACTCCAAGCCAAAAATCCCAACCGCCCTACTTGCCGCCTTTGGACCCCCGCGCGCCTTGCCTTAGTCCTCGAGGACTAAGGTCGCGCCGTCCGTCCTCGCACGTGCCTCCCCGCCGCGCGCCTCGTTCGTGTCCTCGCGCCCAGTGGCCTCTTCGCGCGCGTCCTTGCTACCCGAGGTTTCAACGCGTGCGTCCCTCGCGCCAGCCGCGTTTGCGCCACTCGCCTCAGCCCTCGCGACCGCATTTCGCCCACGCGCTAGCCGCGCGCTCTCCTCTTCTGGGTCCCCCTCTCCGACCTCGCATGCCCCGCACGCGATGGCTTGCGTCTCACCCGCCTGCCGCGCTAACCTCTTGCGCGCATTATAGGCCCGGCTCGAAGCGTTTTTCAGCTGCCTAGCCATATTAGCATCACGCAGCCCCAGCGCACGCGACAGCGCCCAACAGCGCCTGTCCGTGCCAGTGAGCAAGGTCTCGGCGCCAGTCGAGCTCGAGCACCTCCGACAGCGCCCGGCAGTGCCTTCCCAGCGTCATGTACGCGTGACCTCGAGCCAGTCGCTCGTGCCACGTGGAGTCGACCTCGGGTCGTGCCAGCAGCGCACCCGAGTGTTCAGTGCCGCGCCTTACTGAACTTGAGCCGTATTCAGAGGCCTCAGGACGTGCCCAGCCGCATGCCTGAGCACTCAGTTGGCCACGGGACGTGTCCAGCAGCACGCCCGCGTGCCCAGGGTAGCCCGACAGCACCCTAACAGCCCCAGCCGCGCCAGAGCCCGCGCGTGTAGTGTCTATCCACACCAGTTGTGCCAGACCCGAGTCCGGCCATGCCTAGTAGCACGCCAGAGCCTTAGATAGCCTCGGTAGTGACCAGTCGCACCCGACTGACACCAGCGCACCTGAGCACCCAGCCACCCTTGGTCGTGCCCAGCAGCACCTAGTGGCACCAGTTGTGCCAGAGCCCGTGCCAGCCGCACCGCCCGCGCCCAGTCCAGCACCAAGGCCGGTCGCACCCAGCTCGTGCCTAGCGCCGTGCCATGGCCCCAGCAGGCCCGGCCAGTCCGAGCAGCCCGTGACCACCAGTTCAGCCCAACCCGGTTCTGTTAGTGAGCGAACCGGCCGGCTTAGCTGGCGGTTCGAGTCAGTTTTAGTTCGTGATTTTCGGTCCGAGTCTTATTCCAAAATTTAAGTTATTTTCTAAGCCAAACCAGATCAGTTGAGCACATCAGTCTAATTTTCGGACTTAGAATTATTTTAGTGAACCCATAGAGCGTTCCTTTATATCCGGATGAGTAATCTGATAGAGTAGAGCATCTTAGCATATTATTGAGTATATGACGAGCATAGTACTTAGTATATTTGTTTGTCTATATTTTTATGTAGCTTGAGGAGTCAGCTACCTGCACAGCCACACTTACCTTTTTCAAAGCAGATCAAGTGGGACCCAGTCTGGGTTATACATTGAGTATAATAGTCGATATTACGTTCAGGTATGTATATGAGTTTTATCCGCTTGGGGTTAAGGCCAAGTTTGCCTTCTCTAAGTTCTGATGGTGGGCCCAGTTCGCCATAGTAATACCATCGGAGTGTGCACACGGTTACCGGCCAGAGAGTCCAGGAGTTACCGGCCAGAGTGTTCCGGGAGTTACCGGCCATAGAGTTCCGGGAGTTTCAGTTTACTTATATATACCAGTTCTGTGATATCATTATTATTATTGTTGTTTACTTTAGAATGGGTTTTTATGGAGTACAAGTGGACCGTACTAACCCCCACTTTATATTTTCAGATGGCAGGGTCGGCGGGCAGGCGTGAGTCCAGCTGTGGTGGTTGTGGTCATGGAGATGGCACAGCGAGCCGTTGTAAGGATATTTTTTTTCATGTTTTGTATAACTAATATTTCCACGCATTTTCAGACTTCCACTATGCTTGCTTTTATTTCGAATTTGCACGACAGTACTTTCAGACTTAAATAATTTATCCAGTTCGCCAGTACGAACGAAACCAATTAAAATGCAAGATTCGATAAAAGATTTAAATCTGATTTTCTTAAAGTCTAAACCAGTTGATAGACCTAGTTAAGGAAAACGGATTTCCAAATCAAATAAGTTTTTAGCAGCATCCCGAGATAGTTTGCAAATGATTTTGAAAAATTTATAAGCGTTTTCGAAAGCTGGTATTTGCAAAAAATTGGCCCTAAGTAACGGGGTGCTGCAGCTGGTATCAGAGCACTTTTGTGCTTCTAAATGTTTCAAAAGACAGGAAATTTTACAAAACTGACCACACCACACTCACGCCGCGCCGACTACCAGGTAAGTGCATGCTGTAAAAGTTTTTCAAAGTTTATATGAGCAAACTGTACTATGTCTATGCTCAATAAGATTCAGATAATCCGAACTTTAGATGCTCAAACCAGTATAAGACTCCTAGCAGTATCAGATATGTCCTCTATCAGAATTCAGAACTCTAGATTCGAACTTTAGTCAAAATCTAGATTATCGAGTTATTTTCAGCAACTCATCAAGAAATTTGTGCCTATTCCAGTATTCAGCTTTTCCTTTCAGCCTTATTCAATTTCATCTCTTGTTCTGACCAAGTTACGCGGCTTATTCTCAGATGGCCCGTCGTCCGAACCAAGCTCAGAGAGAGATGACTCAGGCTGAGGTAGTCGCCCAGTTTCGCGGCTACAACCCAGATAAGTTTTCGGGGCAGGGAAATTGCCTCTATGTTTTCCGGCGACCTACTCTCCACTGTGATAATGAGTAAGTTCACTGCAATCTGAATTCGTGTATTTTCCTTTTGTCAATTTTTAATTTTTCCTGTTAATTCTTCTTTTTCGGAACTTCGTTTATGCCCTAGTCGTGACATCTTCCCTTCTTCTTCTTCCTTGCTTTTCTTTGAAAACCTTACAATTCTTCTCTTTGATTTCTTTCTTCCTTATTTTTCAGATACCGCTACCTCCTACGAGACCGACCACCACTCCTGCAAGGACATGTCCTCTCCCTCTTCATCTCCGACTCCTCGACCGATACCACACTCTTGTTCTATTTCCATCGAGGAGATTTACTAAGTTGTCCCTCTTAACGTGCTTCGCCTTGCCGATTACTCCACACCTCTCCTCCATTTCAACATCATCGCTTGATTGATGAATCAAATGAGGATGTTTTCGATCATGTCCCTCTCACTCATCGTCGTCGACCTGCTTTTTGTGCTTTTGATGCTGCCGAAGTGGCCCTTGATGCTGCCGAGGTAGCTCGCGATAAGGATGAGAACCATATTCCTCTATCTCGTCGCTCCATCTCCTCTAAACTCCCGTCTTGCAGCAAACCTAAAATGACCCCGACCTCCAAGTCCAAATTCAAACACTCGACTACCATCACTTCTTCTAAATCAGTTCCAAAGAAGAAGTCGACCAAGGCCACTTCCTCTAGGAGGTCTCCTTCATCTCCTCGTGTAGCTGGGTGGTTAGAGGTTGATGATGTCGGCCATCCCTCTTGCTTGGGTTTTACATCTCCCAGTCTCAAAGACACCTACGACCATCCCCCTGAAAATCACTATCTTTCTTCGAGGCTCAATTCAAACTTGGGATCTGTTTCCTCTGTGCCAAAATCTGATAGACATCTGCGATTGGTTCGGCCTTCTTTTAAACCAACTCCCCCCAAATGCCATTCGTTTCATTACCACCTTCATCATCGTTTCTCATGTTCACCTAGGTCGATTCGACCTGGCTTTTTTCACTATTGCTACATGCCCTCGAAACAAGACCAAGGGCTCTACCTAAAAAGCCGCAATGGTGCCCACTTCATCTCTGACATTCCTTCCAACATCCCTACGTGGAAGTGAAAGTTCGTTTATGTCGAGCCCGACACTCCTTTCTGCTAGGTGCCCACTCCTTGGATAAAGGAACTCCCTTTCAACCTCGAAAATCCTGCTCACGAACCTCTTTTCGAGCAATGCATTGCTGTTTGGAATTCTAAACCCGTCGTCTCCAAAATCCTCCTCGAAAATGATAACCTTTTACAATTTTGCGGTCTTCTCACCCACATATCTCTATCTCCTCCCACCCAAGAAGTCCTTGACTCTATTCGAGTGGAGGACGATCCAGGTAATTCTTGAATAATGTGTTCGAATATTGTTGTGTTCATCTTTAGACATGAATGGTTTATTATGATATTAACTTGCTTTTGTGATTCCCTTGCAGAGATGCCTGCGGTCCCGATTCATAAGAGGAAAGTTCCTCTGAAGAAGATGTCTGCTCAGGCCTCTGTCTCTCATCTGTCTGACTCAACCATGTTGAAGCCCGATCGCTCGACCACACCGCAGCTCAACCATTCAACCTCCTCCATGGAGGTCGAACCTCGCACCGCGCCCGTTCAAGAGTCGGGTATCGAAGAACAGTCCTTACCTTCCTCGACTGACTTCCCAATCGAGGAGCACTCCGGGTCGCTCCCCTTGGAACATCTGCAACCGACCTCTCCACCTGTCGGCTCGACCATTCTTGTGGTCAAAATACCTACCTCCCCGAACCTCCATCTGGTCGAGCAGGCTCAACTCAAGCCTCCTATAGCCGAGGGAAATGAGGGGACCAATAAGTGTCCCTGCCTCGAGGTAGTTGTCGCTGTCTCCATTTCTACACCCCCGTCACTGGTCAAGGTTGGCCAGGAGAAGCTAGTGTCTTACCTTTGAGAGAATTTAAAGAGTACGGACCACAATGACAGGCAGGACAGGTGGCAGAATAAAGTTGCATTAATAATGAGGAAAATGAAGGACGGTTGAAGATTAAGAGAAAGGCAACTAGGTGGTTGAAGAAGACAGGAAAGGCACTAGGTGGTCGAATAATGGGAAAACATGAAGGGCGAGCACAGATCCACTATTAGATCGAGTCATTTAGACTCGACCAGAGTAGGGGGGAATATATGATATGGGATATTATCTACTCAAAGGAGTTAACCGGACCACTCAACCAGTCACACAAATCTAACACGGGGGAAGCCATTCTGGTCGAACAATATCGAGTTAAATGGCAGTGGTCGAACATTGCGGAAGGAGGATGAAAAGGGTATTGGCATGGGATATGCATGGGCCTTGAACATATGGGAAATATGGTCGAAGAATAACTTATTGAGCAGGAGATCATCAGATCGACCACCCAGTAGATAGAGAACAATCTGGAGTGTGACTTAAACGTGAGAGAGCGCATGAGCTTCCAAGGAATATTCAAGGGAATAATTACCCACGTGCAGAGGATACGTGGCGAGGATGTATTGGTACGTACACACTGTGTGTGTACGTACGGGTAGCTTTGGACAGACAGCTCATCAAATTCGGGCAGCCCTAGGTCAGGTATCTCACCCCTATATATAGGGGTGAGCCTTTCTTGTTGAGCACGATTTATCTATTTTTTACTCTTGAGAACTGAGTAGAACGAACACTGACTTAAGCATCAGAGGCTGCTCACTAGAAAACCCATCTGGTGTGAGAGTTCCTTGCAGGTACGCGGGGTTCTACCGGCGAGGAGGAAGAAGGCGAGCCGATTTCCAGCCAGTCAGAGTGTTTTGCGTTACCAGATCCCAACTCTATGTATATATATGTGTGTGTATATATATATATATATATATATATATAGAGAGAGAGAGAGAGAGATAGGTTCAAATGAGAAAGAAAGATAATGAAAGAAACGAGAATAAATCTGTATCATTGATCTCAACATATCGACAATCATGATTAAGTCAAATTTTATTATGTGGCAGTCAATCATTAATGACAATTTTGCAAAAAATTGTAGTTAGCATGGTCAAATCTAAGTCTTGACCACTAAACAAGGACAAATGTGACATTACACACATGTGGGCCCCACCACTGTCTCTATTACCTTATCACTCTTCCTCACATATTAACACACACAACTCACACGGTCACAGCTGCACACACACTGTCACACACACATATAACACGCGCACACACACACACACACACACACACTCCGGCAGGCTCTAGCCACCGACCATCACAGCCCCACCGCTGGACCACAACATGACACCGTCCGGCCATCAAATCACCGCCACCGGACATCAAAGCTCCATCGGATTGGCCTTCCAAAGAAACGTTGCCTGGCCGTCCAAGCTCCGCGCCCGTGCATCAAAGCACCACCACCTCAAGCGTCGCCGACGACATCAACCGCACATTCGCCAGACCGCACCATCGTCACATACAAGCCGGCCGCCCGTCAACAACCCCGCCACCACCGCTCCCAAAAGCCCCGCCACCATCGTCGCAGCTCGTCACCGCCACCAAACCCGTCCCGCATCTCGGAGAATCGCCGCCGATTCAGGGCCGCAACATCACCACCCGAAATCCAATCGACAAGCAGAACTTTAAGAAGAGAGCCTCCATGTCGGCGAGGTAGATCGGCAGGAGAGAAGAAGACGGCGGCGGCGCTATCCGAAAGAGACGTCGGATGTGCAGGAGTGAACTTTCAATTTTTCAGATCTGGATTTTTTTATTTTGTGGTTCTATTTTTGGAATTTGATAAATATGGGGGATCTATTTGCATTTTTGGGAAATTGATATGTTGGTGCACATCTAATTGGTAAACCTAATGAATATATGCACAACACCATTACTTAGAATGCACAATATTGGATTAGAAACTGCATATTAATTTCTTTTTTTTATATATTATTATGCAATTGCATAATTGTTTCATCTACACATTTAAAACCCATTTAGAGTTCGCAAAAATTTATCAAAATGTAACCGTTCTTAGAGTTGTTCATTGGCGGTTTGGTCGAGCCGTCTGACTGAAATAACAAAATTAAAATAATTGAGCTGATTTTTAGAAAACAAACAAACCAAAATAAATTTGACATCGAACCCACGTGACTGAAGTTTAAAATAAATTACAGATAATCGAACCGATCATATAAATAGTTGAACCAGGTCAGTTTTAGGTGATGTACATTTCGGAAGTCACTATCGTGCGTTTCGTCTAACACTATGTGCATTTACCCGTGCATTGATCCGAATGATATTCTTCAGTTTGAACCGACTGAACATTCATCCTACGTTGAATTGAATTAGTTGGTTTACTCGATTGGTTAACCGAATTACCCGAATCATCGAAATAAATTATTATTTACGTTAAACATATATCTAGTATTTTAATAATTTTAATTGATAGTTTTATAATATTTATTGGTTGCGAATACATAATATCTGAAATACCAAAATTGATAAATTGCATTCTCACAAACACAACTGTACATTTAACCTAACATTATTGTGCAATATATTAAGCATGTATTTTTTCATGTTTAATAATATGGATTTTAATTGACATTAATGTGCATTTTGTGCATTTATCAATATATATAAGAAACATATATTTAACATTATAATTTTTTATTTAATATGTATATTATTTTTTTTATATAGTTTAGTTTAAAGAATAAAGTTGACCTCGAACTGCAATAAGTAAAATTTTAAAAGCAACAAGGGATAATCGAACCTAAATATAGATTTTAAATCATGAATTTAGCTCGGTCGTTTTTTGGTCGCTATAGTGCAATGTGACAGCCACTAATGTGCAATCCATCTAACATTGATGTGCACTACAAGTGCATAATTTTTCAATGATTTGTCCCAAACCAACCTAAAATGAGATAATCGGTTTATTTGATTGGTTAACTTAATTAACCTAAATAATCTATAATTTATACTATAAAAATATGTTTTTATCCTTTTAATGTATTTAATTAATATTTTTTTATCAGTTTTTTGTTGTAAATGCCTAAAATATACATATATAACAAAATAACATTTTTTACAGCGCATACATTTTTAATGATTTGCCCCAAACTAAACTAAAATCGAATCGAAATAATCGATTATTCGAGCGGCTAACCGAGTTACGCTATACAATCAAAATAATTTATTATTTATACTATAAAATTATATTTATTATTTTTATATTTATATTTAATATTTTATATTATTTTTATTGAAAAGACATGATAATAAAATATTAAAATCAGTAATGTGCATTCCCGCAGATACTAATTTGCATTTCTTATAACATTATTGTGCAATCTATAGATCGGGTATCTTTTATGTGCATTTCAGTTTAGAAACTTTAATAATGTATTTTCAATTAGCATTATTTTTTATTTTATCAAATTATCCATATATAAAATTATATTTAGCAATTATAATTTTTTATTTAATTTTTTATATTATTGTCTGTTGAAATAAATAATATATATATATATAATTTAAAAATAATATGTTTTTGTATAGTTCGGTTAATTATTATTATTATTTTTGTAAATACAGTCGAAACTGAACCAAATAATCGAAATTTTAATATTTGTGAAAATGTTTACTATTATAATGTATTTTTTTGTCACGCTGTGTTATTGTGCAGAACATATTGTTATGCTAAGGTACATTCCCGAACGCATTGATGTCCATTTAATATAACACTATTGTGCATTCTATAAGAGAGATGATATTTTTAATGTATATATCCACACAATATAATGTGTTTTTCACTCGACATTATTGTGCATTTATCAGATTTTTTAAAATTATAAATTTAACCATGACCTATATTGCAATAAATTAAAATTTTTAGAAATGCAATTAAGTCCCTATTGCTTATCTAATTTCCAATCCCTTGCCCCAAACCCCAAACCCCAAAACCAATTTCCAGTGAACAGAGAGATTGTTTTTTCACGCAGCCTTTTTCATTTTCATCTCTGTTATTCACTTGCTGGAGGTGAATGGGTTATAGACGGAGCATCACAGGTCGAGATGATTCCGCACAGATCATCACGGCTAGATCGAGATGATTTCGCACAAATCGATTATTTACACCACCGGATTTTTTGGAACACGATATTTTCAGCAACTTTGGTAGGCCGAGAAATGATTTTCAGGACTGTAAATTTGCGGCTCCGGGAGATTGTGTGTTGATTTCTGGGTATGAATTTCTCAATTAGTAGTGTTGGAAAAGGGGCGGCCGATAAGATTTAGTTTGAACGAGATGGCGAGGGCTATGGGGAGAAGGTTGTGGAGTTGGCACCGGTGGAAAATGCGGTGGCCATTGCTGTTGCAGATTAGTTCTTCCTGGTGAAGGACCTAGAAAACGACGAAGGGCAGTCGGCCGGTGTGAATTAAGGACCACAAAAGGGTGCCAGCGAGAGGAGGTCGCCGGAGAGAGGCGGTCGCTGGAGATCGACGTCTGGCCTGATAGAGATTGACAGTCACAGTGTCTGTAATAGCCCAGTCCTGTATTAATAAAATGTCAGTTTTTAGTTCCAGATTGAACTATTTCTTTTTATTAATATTGCTCGTTTTCAGTTCCGAGCCCAGTTATTCAGCTATTCAGTCTCAGTTATAAATTCTGGTCCATTTATTTTAGAAATGGATTTTATTCAGTCGGAATTAATTATTTCCAGTTGACGAATAATCAAAACCGAGTATGTTTCGATAAATCGTCCAAGTCTAGCCGTGTCCGGAACCGAGTCGTTTTGTCACGAGTATCGCACCTAGTTCGCGCCTAGCCAATTCTCGAGCCCTAGTAGTCTCGAGTCTTGTTTGAGCCCTAGCCGTGCTCATAGGCTTACTTAGAATATTTTCTAAGTATGAGATCATGTTAGTCAAGCCTTGGATGTTATTCCCTTGGTCAAGTATACCTCACGTAGCTCGTGCGTGGCCCCGAGATCACTCGCGCCTAGGGTTCTCGAGTTCGGGCCAAAGCCGTGCCGAGTCCGCACCAAGTCATGACCGAGTGTTAAGGGGAATTTTCCTAAGTCTTTTGGCACCTAAGTGTGGCCATTTTTCAGCCATAGGCAAGGGTTAGCCTCGGTCCAAATGTATACCGAGCGCGAGCCAATGTAGCGCCCTAGTACCCGCGCCTAGTCCTCGCGCGTGCTTGCATGAGCCCAAGTCTTGGCCATGTTTTTATAGGATTTTTTCTAAGTGTTTTGAACACTTAAGTTCAGCCTAGGATGGGGATATTACTTGGGCCAAGTAATTCTCGCGCGCAGCCCAGGACAGCAGTTCCCGCGCCCAGCTCGCGCCCAGGCCCAGCGCTGGCAGCGCGCGGGTCCAATCTTTTGGCCCAATGTGGATTGTTTCGTGGCCCAATTTCCATGGCCCAAGTCATGCGTGCATTAGCAGGTTAATGAGGGTTTAATTAAGCCTAATTAGCCCTAATGAAGATTAAGCCTCAAGCATTTCAAGTACGTCCAAAAAGGAAGCATGTGCATGATATATTATAATGCATATGTATTGGAATTGTCCCCCACTACCTTCTCCTCCACCTTGGGACCGACCAGACCTGCTCTCCATCATATTTTAATGCCTTGGTCAGTCAAGCTACCCCTGCCAACCCTCCAAGTCCGTGCAATCAGCCCCAAGCCATGTCCCCATGCGCATGTGATGTATGTGTGTCTCCACTTTGAGCATTGTTTTCTCCGCCCATGCACTTCCCTTATAAGGCCACCTTCAGCTGAGTGTTAGAGCTCTTGGATATTTATAATATTCGAGCATAACACTTAGCACATTGAGGGAAAACAAGAGAAGTCGAGAGCTAAGCCACAAGCTACCGCGCGCGCACATTGACCCCGGGGAAGGAAGAGTGCTCATGTTCACTAGTACCAGCCGTGAACTCTCAGTACTTAGCATCTTCCAAATATAGTTTGGATTTTTCTAAGTGTATTGAGTTCATTCCTTCAGCCATTAAGCCCCTTGGCCGAGCCATTCACCCCCAAGCCGCGAGTGAGCCCTAGTCGAGGCCACTAGCACCATTTCGACTTTTGAGCAAGGTTAGCTCATGCCAACCATTTTTCCTAAAAAATTAGTGAATTTCTCACAACTCAATGCAACAGATTATTGGAGTTGCGAATTTGTAGGAGCACTACGTAGTTTTCCAGATCCTTTTACTCGAGGGGACGATACGTGTGTATGACCCCCTACGGCATACGTATCGAAAAAAGGTGGACAAGCACATTGGCGAATCCCGCGTCAAAGCATTCAAAAAAGTGCAAAATCTAATTCTACTGATTGCGACATATGCGGGAGTAGAGAGGGTGAGCAAAAAGTTCGATTTGAAAATCATGAACCTCAAAAATACTATCTTGCAACATGATAAAATTTCTTGTGGTGTATGCGTTGTGGAGATGGTACGAACTTTGCTAATGGGGAGCAAGCCCTTAGACAAGTCTAACCAGCAGTGGGCTACGGACATGAGGCGCCAAATTGCTCAACAAATTTTTCAGTTTAGTACAGAACGAGAAACAATTATGTAACAATTATTACCGCCCCAGTTCTGTAATTACACATGTAATACATTTTTTTTGTTTTTTGCATTTTATTATATTTTTGTTGTTTGTTGTATGTATGTGACATTTCTCATACCTGAAAGAAAATAATTAAACTAAATTAAACGATGAAAGATGAAAGAAATAAAAAATAAACTTTCGAGTAGAAGTGCGAAGAGGGTATGCGAGCAATATGCAGCAATTCGCATACCCCATCTCATAACTGAAATAACTGAAAGGTGAAAGAAATAAAAAAGAAATAAAAAATAAACTTTCGAGTAGAAGTGCGAAGTAGGGAATGCGAGCAATATGCGGCAATTCGCATACACATCTCATAATTGAAATAACTGAAAGGTGAAAGAAATAAAAAAGAAATAAAAATTTAACTTTCGAGTAGAAGTGCGAAGGAGATATGCGAGAAATATGCGGCAATACGTATACCCCCTCGCATAACTGAAATAACTGAAAGAAATAAAAAATAAATTTCGAATAGAAGTGCGAGCAATATGCGGAAATTCGCATACCCCATCGCATAACTAAAAGATGAAAGAAATAATAAACAATATTCTACGAAAAAACCTTATAATGCACCAACTCTGCGAATAATATTCGACGTTCGTATCTCGCAGAGTAATCTTTTCGACCAATAGTCGCAGATTCATTCGCCTAACAAGAATAATTATTTAATGGGCGACGGACCGCGATTGACCGAATCGTACATCGAATTTCCGCATACTCGTCGCAAAACAGTCGCATTTAACTCATAATTTTCTCGCCCATGCTCATACTGGTCGTCTATCTATCGCATAGTTCATCGCATATGTCTTCGTACTTTTTTGGGTGAAAAACTTAGCATTTTATTGGGTGGTGTGAAAAATTTAAGAGGACTTCAAAATAGAGTGAAAATAGCTATTTTCACTAATCCTTTTTTCTTATCTTTGTCTAAGTCTGTTGTTTAAGCCTGTTGGAATTGCTGATTAGCTAAAGGTCTCAGGAATGCATCCTGCTTTTAGCTTGCTTGTCTTTGATTAATTGTTATTCTAGAGCACTTGGTGGGTGTCTCTCCATTTGTATAGCCTTTGTTGAGGCCTCGAGGTCTCCCGGTTTTGTAAACCTCCTATTTTGGTTAATTGATTTTCTATCGTTTAAATAAAAAGACACAATTATACGTTTAACTTAGACACTAATTTTTTATTTAATTATTGATTAAATTTGAACTGATTGTACACGCACATGCAGAATTCAACTTGTATAAAATTTATATATATATATAATAAAAATTAATATTTTTAAAAAAAAGTAAGTCAAATTTTGGTCAAAATCCTATCTACATTAATTACATGCCACTTTTGGCAACTTTGTTTTTTTTTTTTTCTTACAAAAAAATCGGGCAACATTAAATGTTGCCCTTAAAATGTGGGATTTGTTCAATCACAAAAGATTTGAACACATTTTTAGAGATTAAGACCCTTATTTTAAATTAAATTTCAAAATATAGTCAAAATTTATATAACCGACTAAGATTTGTAACATTTTTTAAAACAATTAGACATTCAAATAGAAAAAGAGACTTCATTTCCGATTCATTTTTTTCGACTGAATAAAATTCGAATTTCGACCGAAAATTAAAAAATTATTCCAGATCCGTCCATTAAACTTACGAAATTTCTAAAATCTACAGAAAAAAAAGCAATATGAATCACAATAATTGAACAACACATTACATAAGTCTCGATATTCAAAAGAAAATCTTTTGAAATGATCGAAATAGTAATAACAGAGTCAGTTTTTCATCGGTTTCGACCAAAAAACAAACATAAAATCTTAGAACACACAAAAAATATGACAATCAAAAGAAATAAAATAATAGAGGCATCTTTCTTAACATAAAGACAAGATATAATATCGATCTATCTAACATAAGAAATCGACTCGCAATAGATGTGATTGATTGTTTAAAAAATAGAGCATTTTTGTGAAAATTTGAAAGAATATATTATCAAGTTTCTATAAGTGATATAAGAGAGAGAATAGAGAAGGAAAGCTGTAGGAGGAGGAGAAGTAATGACATAACCATAATAATTTAGATATTTTTAACTTTTTTAGATGGCATCTTTGATTTCTGACCGTTAGATATCGGTTGACTAATTCAGACCGTCTAATCTATTCTTTTAAGCCATAACGGGTTGAGATGTTGGGTCGCACTTAATGATCGGTCTGCTTTCATGTTTGACTTTATTTGGGTCAATTCAATAATATGTTATTGGCCCGTTAAGTTTGACCCGACCAATTTAGTTGAGTACATCATATTATGGAACATAATTGGACTTCAATTTTTTTTTTAATAAAAAATAGACAGGCTTCGCTATATAAAAATAAATAAATATATAAATTCCATATATTATTATAGCGTGCATAGCACGGATTACTCAATATAATAATAATAATAATAATAATAATAATAATAATAATAATAATAATAGCACGGATTACTCTTTTACATTGGGAAGAGAAATTTTTGGCTTTTAGTACCTGACTTCCGTAATAAACAGACAACACGAAGACAGAGGATGCTTTTTTCTGACGAGGGTGGGACTAATAATCTGTACTGCTAATGTTGTAATACATATACAGTGATATAGCCAGCTGCAAAATTCGGTAGGTAAAATGAGTGAAGGAGAAAGAGTGGCAACTACCTTCTATTAATTAATGAGTGGGCTAATGCTATCCCTCGGCCAGTTGCGAAAAATTAAGTAGAATGAGTGAAGGAGAAAGAGTCACTCGACTGCTTTGTGGATCATTTCGCCAAATCCAATAGTGAAGTTATATTGGATATGACTCCACTTTGACCGATTTCATATGATTAAATTATGTTATTTTAAAAGTAGATTAAATTGATGATTTTAAATTTAATATTAAATAATATTTAAAATATAATGATTAAAATTGATGTGATGTAAAATAAAAAAGAGATTATTAGAATTGAAACATAGTTATAGTTGTGAGAATAATTTTTGATATTAATTAATTATCTATTGATATCTATCTATATTATTTTAAAAAGAGAGGTGATTTTGTAAAAAATTGCACGATTAAAAAGTCTTTATGTTTATAGGATTTTCAACGGAAAAATTGTAATAACTATTATGTATCATAATGAATTGTAATTACAATTAACTATCTCAGTAAAATAGGCTCTAGCGGAAGAAAAATCAAAGATCTATAAATATAAAAAAAAAAATAAGGTTAAATTGTTTTTTGAACAAAGATCTATAAATATAAAATAAAAATAAGGTTAAATTGTTTTTTGAAAGTATTTCCTGCAAAAAATATTAATACATACTAAAATAGGTAATTTAAATTAAAAAAAAAAAGAAGCATTAGTTGCATTCATTATAGTTGCCTTTAAACACGAAATGCACATTGCATTTACATATAGCGTCGCTATTCTGTTAGCAGATTTATTAGATACATACGGATTTATTTTCGGACAAATCATTTTAATTTTATTAGAATCCTTATTTATGGTAATGGTTTTGTAGAGTATTTTATCGTCATAGTAACTAATTTTAAAAAATCAACAATGTGAATGAAATCGATCAAATCATTTTAAATGTAAATAAAAGAGATACACAAAATCATTATAAAAGAAATTTGGAGATATATCGTAAAATTCTTCACAACAAGATTCTATAGTAAATGATTTTATATTTTAAAAATGATTTATATTTTAGTAATAATAGTTTTTAAAAATTAATTTCCAATATCTTCCGTATGAAATGCATTAGCATTTGTAAGGTATACACAAATCCGTATAATTTTTTTCAACAAAATTCTCGAAATACAATACACAAATTCGCATAATATTTTCCAACAAAAATTCTTGAAATTTTGTATTTTATGTTTAGTAACAATAGTTTTTAAATATTACTTTTCTAATATAGACAATGTTTTTATATCTACCTATTATTCACTCATATAATCACATAATATTTTAGATACTTTTTTAAGCACATTCTACATTATATTTTAGGTATTTTTAATACTTTAAACATACATGTTTTTATTTTCTTTTATACAAGGTAATTTTATATTGTTAATAACAAACTGATATACATGAATTATATCACATGTTAACCGTTAATATTTAATTTAAATTATACTTAATATTATTTCTCCGTGCATCACGCGGCCTACGCACTAGTAAAAGCTAAAGAAAATAGATTTCATATATAAACAAAATATTGACTTATCAATAAATGAATAATTGATAAAGGAGATCCATCCTAAATAGTATTTGAAACAAATAAAAAGGTCGAGGAAGTAATATCTTTAATTCCACACCATACAGATTAAGTATAAAGTATGATAACAAATATTTATTGCATTCTAAATGTATATATTTTATCCATATTACTAAAAGAGAGTTGGAGAGATTTCTTCTTTTTTCTTTATTTTTTTTATTTTTTTATTATTATTATTTTTTTTTAACGTTGGAGCGATTTTTAAAAATTCATACAAGATCCTGCAAGGGTAGCATCATCATATTGGGAAATTCTCTCTTAGGGGAGCAAAAAATTCTCTTGGGGAGAGCTTGAATTCTCTTAGGGGGGAGGCCTTCGATTCTCTTGGGGAAGAGCTTGATTCCATCACGGGTTGGTAAAGGTGTGTTCATCATTTTTTTGCCCGCAAAACCTAGGGTTGGGTACGAGCTATGGAATTTGATGTGTCTGGAGAATCGCGCTCTTTTCATGATGCCGATGATGTGGGAAGTCGATTGGAAAATATAGAACTCTCTGAATCGAAAATCAAGATCATTACTCTCAAGGATGATGATATTAAAATCAGTGCATCATAATGCAAAAGGAGCTTGTTCGGGAAAATAATAGGTGATCGCAGGGCAAGTCTTATTGGTATCAGGAGGACTATGGGGTCAATATGGCAACTCCAACATCAAATGGAGGTTCGTGAGTTGAAAACAAATTTCTTTCAATTCCTGTTTGGGAGTATTGACGACAAGACTAAAGTGATGAAGGGAACCAACTGGGTTTTCGAAAACTAGTATCTAATTTTAGCAGAATGGGAAGAAGGGATGACTGAAAAGCATAAAAAATTTTCAGAACTGCAAATGTGGATTCAGGTGAGTAATATTCCCCTCAACTGGCTGTGTACTGAAGTAGGGTTAAAGGTTGGAAGAGTGTTCTTGAGAGTTAAATCGGCCTCTGTGGTCAAACCTGGGGGGCAAAAGGGAAGCTTTCTGAGGTTGCTTGCTGTAGTTGATGTAACTAAACCTTTACCTTGAGTAGCTTGCCTTCAGCTCCATGACACTCTGATTAGAGCTATATTCCAGTATGAGAAACTTGTGAATGCATGTTTTTACTGTGGTCAAATTGGCCATTTGGAGAGAGCTTGCAATAAGAAAGATGATGATATTGCCAAGGGGTGCCTAAAGGAGGGACAATATGGTGTTTGTCTTAGGGCAACTGATGGGCATTATTGATATAAATCAAGTTCCGCCACCGCACCAGGGAGCCACTCAGAGGATCATCACTCCAGGCCAAGAAACAAATTCTACCCCTCACGAAGAAGACACAGGATTCAAATCAGCAGGCAGTGGAATAAAGTCAGGAATGGGGAAAGAAACCAGTGTCGCCGAGAATGCAGTGCCAGGTGACAATCAACTTAGCAAAGGAAAGGAAATATGCATTGCAAATGAGGAAACAAACTTTCTCCAAGGCACAAACTCTAGCATAATGCTAGTCTCAGAAGCAGAAACGATGGACACCATCCCTAAGCAGCATATTCATAACAAAACTGACCAGAGTGATCAAGAGACAAGCACTACCCAAAAGAGAAGGGGATGGACGAGAAAATCAACTGTTGCTGGAAACCAGAATAGCAGAACTCTCAGAAGCATTCCTGAGAAAAAGGAAATTCAAGCAAAAAGAAAGAAGAGAGGCCTTGTGATTGAAGAAGTTGGAGAACAAGGTACAAAAGCTGACTTGAGAGGTATCAAGAAACTTAAAAGTAACTCTTTGGAGGTGGGGTTGGCCAGTCTTGAGTGGCCTCCACTTGACCAATGAAGCTTATCATGTGGAAATGTAGAGGGTTGGGTGGACCCTCCACAATTTCACAACTAAAGGAGACCACAAGGCTTCACCACCCAGATTTTATCTTTCTTTCAGAAACCAAAAAAACAAATAATTTTATTAAATCAGTTTGTAATAAAATAAGTTTTAGAGATAGGTGGTTTGCAGTAGAGCCTCAAGGGTTCAGTGGGGGGCTGCTTGTTTTGTGGAATAGAGATGTTACTATTAAGCAGATTTTGAGTAACTCTTTTTGTATTCAATTGCAAATGGTGATCCTGGGGGGATGGGGATGTGTGGGTTATTTTCATGTATGCTAGCACTTGTAAGAGAGAGAGATGTTTGCAATAGGAGATGGATTTTGGGAGGGGATTGGAATGAGATTTGTGATCATAGTGAGAAGAATGGGGGTAGGAAAAAGGCTGAGAGAGAGTTTATTGATTTTTAACACTTTTATCTCTAGAATGGGTATGCAGGAGCTCCACCAAATTGGCCACAGATTTACATGGGGTAACAACAGGGAGGCTGAAGGAGTTATTGAGGAGAAAATAGACAAAATCTTTGCCTCCTTTGACTGGCTTGAAGATAATCAACATACAATGGTGGAGAATTTCTTTAAGAGTGCCTCTGACCATAGACTCCTGCTGTTAACTGACAATCCCTAGAACAACAAAGCTAAAGTTAGAAGATTATTTTTTGACAAAAGGTGGCTGAAAAGGAAGGGCATTCAAGAAGCTGTGCAACAAAGCTGGTCAATTGAGCAATCTGGCACCCCAATGTTTCAATTCTCTGAAAAGCTCAAAGCTACTAGAGTGGCTTTATTGAGATGGAGTTCTACTTTTAGAAGGAATCAAATCAAAGAGAAGCAACTTATCACTCAAAGGCTAGAAGAGATGAGTACACTGGGAAATCACAGAGACTAGGCAGAGTGGCAAAGATTGACAGGAGAATTACACAAAATCACTAGAGATGAAGAGATATTTTGGGCCCAAAAGGCCAGATCCTAATGGCTCAAGGAAGAAGATTCCAACACCAAGTACTTTCATGTCATTACAATGCAAAGAAGGAAAATGAATGAAATCTCTTACTTGGTGGATGATCAGCATCATGTGTACTCAAATGAAGAAGACATTCAACTCCATATCTGCAGGTTCTATGAGCAACTGTTTTGTTCTGAAGGCTCATTAGGTGATGCTGAAATTTACAACTTATCCCTCAGACAATAACTGCTGATATGAATATTGCACTCACTGCCCTAGTCACCAAGGAGGAAATTAAAAAAGCACTCTTCAGCTTTGATCCAGGTAAAGCACCTGGACAAGATGGCATGAGCCCAATCTTTTTTCAAAAATTCTGGAATGTGATTTGTGATGATTTTTGTAAAGCCATCTTTAGATTCTTTGAGTCTGGTAAACTCCTCAGGAGCTGGAACCACACTGTAATCTCACAAATTCCAAAGTCCATAAATCCTACAACCTTGAAGCAGTACAGGCCCATCAGTTTGTGTGCAGTGGCCTACAGAGTTATTGCCAAGATCTTGTCTCTGAGAATTAAACCTTGCCTCTCTTCCTGCATCAGTGAGAACCAGACTGCCTTTATCCCACGAAGGAAGCTACTGGATAATGTTGTTATTGCCCAAGAAAGTGTCCACTTACTCAACAGACACACCTCAGGAAGAAAATGCTACATGCTCTTGAAACTAGACATGAAAAAGGCCTTTGACCGCATTGAGGTGGAAAGTGTCAAGAAGGTAATGATTAAAATGGGTTTTCACCCTACTTTTGTCAACTGGATTTAGATCTGCATCTCCTCCACTTCTTTCCTTTCAACATAAATGGGGATATGAAAGGTTACATCTCTGCATCAAGGGGCATCAGACAAGGTGATCCCATTTCATCATACATCTTCATTACTATTTCTGAGGTTTTTTCTAGACTAATAAAAAATGAGGAAAGAAGGGGCTTTTTTAAAGGACTGAAAATAGCAAAGCATAGTCCTGCTGTGTCTCACTTGATGTTTGCAGATGACACTTTAATCATGTGTGAAGAAAATGAAACTCATGCCTCAGTCCTTATGTCTCTGCTACTAAAATACTACAAATTCACTGGTCAAAAGGTAAATATGGGAAAATCTTCCATCTTTTTTAGCAGAAATTGTCAGTCTGCTCAAAAATCTATCATTTGTCACATGTTGGGAGATATTCAGCCTCATAGATCTACCAGATACCTAGGATTGCCATTAGGTATTGGTAGATCTAAAAAAGAATCCTTTGACTACATTCTGAAGGCAGTAAGAGATAAAATGGTGAGCTGGAAAAACCAATTCCTTTCAAATGCTGGCAAAGAGATTTTAGTGAAAGCTGTCATAGGTGCCCTACCCTTCCTGTGTTCTCTATGTCTTGTTTCTGTCTCCCAAAAGGTGTATGTCAGGAGATAGCTAGATTATCAGCCTGCTTCTGGTGGGGTAAGGGGGACTTGCAGAGGGGAATTCACTGGAAGAAATAATCTCTGATGACTTTACCTAAAAATGTTGGAGGTCTGGGATTTATCGTTGGAGCGATTTCTTCTGTAGTTTCACGTGATGTTGAGAGGCATGGGAGGAGGTTTTATTTGAATTTCCTTAAGGCATCAAAAGAGAAATTGATGTATCAAATTAATGGAGGGAGATGGAATTGAAAATTTGATTATGAAAATCAATTTTGAGCCTAAGGATTTTTATTAACATACTTGTCTTCACCGAATGGCATAAAAAGGGGAAGCTTGCATGGTCAAAAGGGAGTTCAAAGGGCTGATTAACGGCTAAAATAATTGCCATAATAAGCTCTTTAAATTTGAATTTGAAAGAGGAAAATGGAGCCAAAATTTGAAGGCGCCAAAGCAAAAATCCTCTTGCACAAGGGTCAGATTTCCTTCAAAACTCAGGCCGGGTAAACAATACGAAGAGCCGAGGATTTAGACATGTTGGGCCGAAAAGAATAAAATTGAGCCGAGTCCAAGGTTCGAGAAGAAGAACAAAAATCGAGTTCGTCTCAAAATAAAATTACGCGATTGACGACGAATAACCAAACGATTTGACAAGCGAACCTAAATCGAATGACGACGAGCGAACAATTATCGATTGATAAGAAATGATAGATTTATACGATTTATAAGATTAATTAGACGAAGCCATCCAATTAATCAAAATAATTAAACTTAAACGAAGGCTCAAGAATTGGAAATAATTTAAGTAGACGATCATGTCTACAAAAATCATTCGACTAAAATAATAAACTAGACGAGTGCCTCCAATCGATCATAGAAGCTTATCAAGGGTTTGCCGAGTAAAACACTAGAATTACACATGAGGCGAATAAACCTAAAATACACTAATTAATCTAGCACAAAAGAGGCGCTACAATCTACCCTCCTTAAAAGATTTCCGTCCTCGAAAATTTCACAAGAACAAGCTACCCAAAGGAATAACCTACACACGAGAGAAATTCAAACTCCGAAAGTTCGGTTACTAGTCCGAAACTCGTTCTCGCACTCCCGAGTCACATAACCTTCACCGAACGCTCCCCAGGCTTTGACGAGTACCATAACCAGTTCCTCGACTAGTGGACACTACGTCCCACCGCGGCCACCGTTACCTTCTCACTGGTAAGTTTTTGCCTCACATGCAGGTCGTCAAAGTTTACTACGTGCCCCAGGATCATGCATATAACTCTTCTACTCGAGGTGCACATATCTCTTCTACTCGAGATATACAACGTGTCGTGCACTCCTGAAAGCTCCGGTAGTAAGGCCAACCGTTAGGCTGGGTCATTGACTCGACTGAGAACTCAAAAGGGCTAACAACGCACGACGGCGACTCCCTTCTCTACCCAGAACTAAGGCGTCCTACACTTCTTTCTGTACCAACATCTCGCAATGCACCTATCAACACACATGGCTCCAATCGGTCTTCCAGTGTCTTGACAGCATGCTCCGACTATCCAACGTCAAAAGTTGATACGTGTCATCAAGCTTAAGTCTCGCGCCGGGGTCATGCTAAAATCTCACCAACGATCTCATCACAAACCGTGCGTCTCCATCCGAAACGGTCGACATGGTGCCCCATGCTGATGGTCTAACTCCATTACACTCTCATTCTTCTTAGTCTCGACCTGTACGAAGCAAACATAGTCTCTATTCGAGACTTAAGGCTCCGCCCAATATTATGGCGAATCTCTAACTTGCCAACTCGAGAAACTCTCAGATGTGACATAGAAATCTTATCGACAATCCCCCCTTAATCAAAGATCATTGGTTAAGTAGTGGAACTTGGAGCTCTCGGTTCAAGGTTCGGAAAAAGGGGGTTCAAGTGGAAAAAGGTGAATTTATTGTTCGACAAGAAAAACCGGTCGAACAACTCAAAAAGGGATCAATGGTTCGGGGTTAGTGCGCTGTCACCCGAGAGGCGGCACGCCAGCTGGCGTTGCTTACGCGGGGCACTGGGTCGCTGGGTCGCGTGCACGCGTACCTCCTAGAGACCCGCTACTGGTCGAGGTTTGACCGCACCCACTGGCATGGGGAGTTCGGGCGTTCAGTGATGGCAGCAACAACTCTCGTGCGAGTCAACGTTCGGCCCTGCAATTGGTCTTGCGTCTCTCAGCACGGGCGTGCGTGCTCGGCCACCACTTCGCATGGCTACACCCAAAGAGGGCCGACGTTCAACTCGAGGTTCAGACAAGGAAATTTCTAGCTCAAGCTTCACAATTCCAAGGTAACCAGAAAGAAAGGGTCCTCCACAAAACTCTCAATAGCAACAAAAATTTAGGGTTCAACAAAAATAATTTCCCATAGCATTTAGGTATCATACAATCTTGAATGTTTCAAGGGTTTAAGAATATAACCAGGCTCAAATCCAAGTTTCAAGTCCACTACCTTTCTAAATCAACACAGTCTATCACTCGAATATCTAACAATTGAGATAGGAAAAATTCTCAAAGAAATCTAATATCAGCGCTCCAGCCGGATATAATCCCAAATCAGTGGCTCCGACCGAGTAATGACATGGCTAGCTCGCTTCGACTCTTCCGACTAACAGTGTCGGCCGTCAAGTCAACTCTCTTTCACGGAGCTGATCGTGCCAGCAGTCCTAAATGAGCTCAACTCCTTCACTGCTTAAAGTTTCACACCTCGAGATCTCAACATAAAGCTTCTCTCGTCGAAGTGTCTCTAGCCCCATCTTCAGTAGCTCCTGTGGTTGTTTCGGCCTCGAACTTGTCTTGTTGACTTGGTGGTCCTATCAACAGCTCCTCTGGAAAGACTCCTAGATGCTCCCAAACGATTGGTATGCTCTTTGGTGATGGTTTTTCCATCTTGATCCCAATGACTATCTTCAAAACTTTTCAGCGACTCTTCTTAAAAGAATTCTTTTCATGGTCTTCAATACATGGGGCTTTACTCTCGACTTGTTACACCGAAGGTAATCTTATCGTCTCCTTCCAGATGAAGTGTCGTCTCGCATGGGGCTTTTCTCGAGGCTTAGCCACCCCCGAGAGTCATGACAGTGTTACGCATTAGATTTTTGACAACCACTGTAGTGTCGAACAATGACGTGTACACGACACCAGCTTCCACCCCTGGCTCTCAATTGGTTAGATTCTAGCACACACATATATAGGTCCTATTGACAACGGTTTTAGACCTCCAAATCATCACACACACGTATGACCTTGTGAGCTAGCACTACAAGAAATTTTGCAAAACATGACGAAAAAATTCGTCATGTAAAACTTGTTTTTCGTCACAAAAGTACAATGATGACAAAATTTTATCGTCACAGCGATCGTCACCGTAGCCGCGTCATATTAGGTATAGGTGACAAATTTCGAATTTGTCACCAAATGTTTCACTTTTAATGACGTTTTTAATTTTCTTCATGTTATTTGGTCAATTTTCGTGACAACAATTTCGTCACGTTTAATATGAAAAATTTGTCATATAAACGATTATTTTGTCATAAAAAGACAAGTTTTAAATGACGAAAACTTACATTCGTCATCTAAATTATATTGTTTAGTGATGAATTATATTTTTTTTTTATCGAATTTATAATATTTCAATGACGAATATATTTGTGGCGTTTTCTTTAAAATAATCGTCATATTTCATAGAATACGTCATCAAAACGTTGTTCTATAATTATAAAATACTGGTCGTCATAAAAATTTTATTTAAATATGACGATAACAAAAGTGTCACAAAAAAATAGAAGTAGTGACGAAATATTATTCGTCTCCAAAAACATCTAAAAGCGACGAAATCTTTTGTCATGAAATATTAGCTTTATGATTACGAAAAAAATGATTGTCATCAAAAGCTTGAGATATAATGACAACATAAGTTGTCATGAAAAGGTAAATATTTAGTGACAAAAGTTATTGTCATTTTAATATATTATATGGTGACAAATCTAAACAAATACATCACGACTACATGTTGTCAAAAAAAGTTTATTTTCAATGACAATTAAAATTAGTCACTATTACAAATATAATGATTGTCATTAATTGCAGATATTTAGTGATATATTTATTTGTCATCAAATATATGATACAGTGACAAAATTTATCGTCACTTTAAACAATTACGTCATTAAAAAGAAATTACAGTGGCAAAATCAATATATATAATATATCATGGTAAAATGTTCTAGATGATAAATAAAAGAAAACGACAATAATAGTAATTGTACTAATTAAAAACATAAGTAAACGAACTAACAATCTCAAAATGTGCCAAATAAAATAATAATAATAATAATAATAATAATAATAATAATAATAATAACAAAGCCTAACAATCTCAAATTTGGATCCTAGTGGCAGCCATGAAAGCCATAAGTTTGTCGACTTTTGCACCTTTTTGACTTAGTTGATCTTTCAAATTACTAACTTGGTCCTTAAGCTCAAGCACTTCAGATTCTTTTCCACGCAGTTTTTCTTGTGTCTCTAGAAGTTCCTTCTGGCCGTTCGAGTCATATGCTTTGCGTCTACTTGGCGGCCTCGGGCCATACCCGTAACCTTTTATATATCCGGCTCCATGGCCAAGAACCTCAAGAAGTATATCTTGTGCACTCTTCTCAGTGCCTTGTTCAGAATATTTTTCTCTCCTTGATATCATCAAGTCCTGACAAATAGCAATAAAAACAATATAATCATATTGATATTCATTTCAACAATTAGAATAAGAGATTGTGCATGCAACTTACCCAGTTTCCTTCTACCTCTTTTGTTGACCAACCACCTTTTTCCTTATAATGCGTACGCTTATAAAGTTCAATCATATCTAGTGGTCCTCCATTCATCTCCTTCTCAGACTACAGATTTTTTTAACAATAAACATAAATAGTTTAAATAAAAAAACTAATGATCATAAATAAATTAATATCTTGAACATAAACTTACTATTTCATGTTGAAGAACAGTAAAAGGTGTTCGGCCCGAAACATGTGGAGCACACAACATTTGTCGATTCATCCCATTAACCAAACTTTGGTGCTGCCAAAACATAAATACTATTATTGAACACTAGAAAACTAAAAAGAAAACTACAAATTTAATATGCAAATAGAATAATAATGTTATAATGCATTACCTTGAATTTAGGCGATGCAAAAAGCTCACACATTTCTTCCCAGTTTTCTTGACTAACACAAAAAGACGGCTTGTTATTCTTAGCTTCTTCATGAGAGGAATATTTCTTATAATGTTGGTGTAGTCTATAACGTTTTTGCCTTGAACTACCTTGGACTCTATGAATCACGCAACGTCTCACACCTGGATCATCCAAGTTAATATCCATATGGATGTACACAAATAAAAATGGGATCATTTAAGGTGATATAAAAATATATTCATGCAACTTGAAAAATGTTTCTAATTTTTACCTTTATATGATCAATGGCAGGTTGAAGATCTTTTCTTCATCAACATCTTTCCACCTTATTGGCACCGGAAGGACATCTCGAGTGACTACACCAATTTGACTAGAAAATTTTGAAGACTCGTCTCTCCTTTTAGGTCTTCCTATCGATGGATCCACCGTTATCTTCATTTTTTTACCACAAGCCTGAAATGCCTTCATAATACCTTTGCCCATTGTTTGTCCACGCCTTTTCTTACTGGTGGTATCGGTGGTATTGGAAGCTGCATGTTCACCACTCAATAAGTATGATGGTTATTTTAATTAGTCGAAAGCTTCCTACTCATAAGACTTTATTTTATCAAAATACTGTGAAATGCAAAGGCACATGTATATATATAGAACATGCATGTTTTTTATGTTATACAAGTCACTGGAGTTCCAAAGTAGATTTAATGACACATTTATCAACAATTAGCAAATAACTTCACCAAAGAATTCTGCACGATAAATTTTCATACTACAGTTTGACAAACCACATTAAAAACAAAGATATCTTCTAAACCAACAAGTAAATCCACCAAGTAAATTCTTAACAAAAAACTAAAACGAATGTAAGAAAGAAATGTACAAAAGTCACCCCAGCAACAAAAAAACTGTGTCCCTGTTCCATATACAAAAAACATGAATTTTCTTCACATATATCATGTAAGAAAGTCACCCAAGATCATTTACGAAAGTCACCCCAACAACAAATGTAAGAAAGAAATGTACGAAAGTCACCCCAGATCATTTAAAGAAATGTACAAAAACCTGTGTCCCTGTTCCATATACAAAAGTCACCCCAGTCCAGCAACAAATGTAAGAAAGAAATGTACTTTATCACGACAATTTAAGAGCATTATTAAGATATATTATATATATACTTGATTTCGTCCAGTATACTTGTCTTAATAATTTGATTAAACAAATTGGGTGTTTTGTTTTTGTTCCAAACTCATATGCAGCTAAAGGGGAAGGACCAAGTAATGTACTTCAAAGAAGCAATTAATGGTTCCCATTGAGTTTAGAAAATTCTATCAACAATAACAGGACAGCAGGCTTTCATATAAATAAAGAGATCAAGGCACCAAGTGACCACATGCTAAAACTGTCCATTTTTAAATAAACCCACAAGTTTGTACCGGATTATAGCCAGTCTTCTAACGACAGAAAATTAGAGATATCACTGATGTTTTGATAAATTAGATTCACACAGTTATAAAACATGATAATACACTGTTATGCACCAAAGTATGCGTTTGTTGCATGTGATCAACTAACGGAAAGAAAATGACAAGATGATGAAGAGCTGTAAAATACCACCAGCAAAAAGCAAATGCAGATTCTAAATACCGAATAGAATGTTCAGGTCCCAAAAACTAGCATGCTGCAAAATATTTTACTTATTGGAAGTTTGGGGTTACAGTGCATTAATTACAGTGCATGCAAACATTTTTTTACTAAAACCAACTGCAACATTTTCGTCAGGAAAATATAATCACATTAAATGCTCTCATTGTTAACTGAAATTGCTAAAGCAACCTGATCGGTTTCAAGTGACAATTGTAACAGATCTATCAACAATAACAAGACGGCAGGCTTTCATATCAATAAAAAGATCAAGGCACCAAGTGACCACATGCTAAAACTGTCCATTTTTAAATAAACCCACAAGTTTGTACAGGATTATAACCAGTTAGAATCGGCAGAAAATTAGAGATATCACACAGTATATATAAATTATCACACAGTATATATCAATTGCCTAAGAAATGTACTTTATCACACAGTATATATGTATTATCATATGTGGTTGATGAAGTGAACCACAATTAACCGGTGGAGTAATTCAGGATAATTCTGGAGTGGTTTGATCAATTCAATACTATAACTATCTACACTTCCCTTTATATTTAATTAGCAGTTAGCTAGGCTTCATATAGCTTATATATATTTATTTGATGAAAGAAATAATAGAAAAATCCAAGACAGGAAACAGACAGACGAATTTGCTTCACATATATAATGTACGATACATCAATTGAGTCAATTAATCCAACAGATAAATAGTAGGAGAAAAAACAAAAGAATCAATAAATCAAAATACATACCAATGATATCTGTTCCTACAGCATGTTTAGCATGTTTTTGGAACTGTAAAATCACAACAATTTCGGAGTATAAGATACGTACCAATGATATCTGCCTGAGGTGATTGAGGCTGTTGATTTCCCTGATGTGATGGTGGAGATTCAGGAGTGTTTCCATGTGGCTGACTTTGATTTTGCAAATCATTTTGCCGAGTTTGAGGAGTCTAAACTTCTGGCATAAGAGTACTCTCCTTTTGCTGAGTTTGAGGAGGCTGAGGCTGAGGTTGAATAGTTGCCATGTTTCCCTCGAACGTCGGATTCGCATTTTCGCTTCGTATAGACGAGCCATCAGTTATTGGCAATCCCTTGTTCACTTTGTCTGATGCCATATCGGTTTTCTCAGATTGTCGGGTGTTACTCTTTGCTAAACCTCCTATCTTTGTCATCTTTGTCAGGTGTTCTTTGAGACTCTGCCGAGAATTATTTGGTATCATTCTTGGTTTTGGATTCCGAACTAATCCCGGAGCCATTTGAAAAATCTGTACGAGGAAAAAAAAACCATCAAAGTTTGAGGCAAAAACAAATCCATCCAAAAAGAATGAAAAACTTGAATAATAGCAGCCAAGTATATACTTATTCAAAATCAATGTAAGGCACAACCAAACAATCTACTATTGGGTAAAAAATCTGTAAAACATAAAGAAGCAAATAAATCTAGAGTCTGTAGACCTCGAGTTCCTCAAGAACACGCTGATGCAAAAGAGAAGGCGGGTTATAACTTTGTTAATTGTTTGCGTAATATTGAACTTATATGAGTGAGAGGGAGAGGAGAGATATTAGCAGAAGATACGATCACATTTAATTCAGTCTTATCTACCTTAAATAGATAAGAGTACCGAAATGAAACGAGGCAGTGAGTGCCAAATAAAAATTTTTCGCCGCCAATATTTTAGTGAATAAGATTGGCCAAAGTTAGACCGAATAGCCTTAGTTAAGTTAATTTTTTGAACAAAAAACCAAAAAATAGGGATGATTCATATGAGCATAAATTGAACCCGAACCTGTGGTGCCCGATTACCATGGGCGTGGCGAGCCTCTGCACCGGCGTGACCGACGACCTGACCTCCTTCGAGAAGTGTCTGTCCCTCGGCCACAACACCTGCTCCTCTAAGATGCAGACTCGGTCGTCACCTCGCTCCACTCCCAAACCTCACCCTCCGCCGCCTCGTAGACCTTTCTATAACGCACGACCGCCGCCTCCATCCTCGTCCTCGCCGACGACTTCGAGCACCAGGTGGCAAACATCATCAATGGAGGAGGATTCAATTCCTATTCTCTCAAGAAATTGATGCAGTTTTGGGTTGAAATTGGGAGATGGGCTCGAAATTGGGATTATTTGTGTCGAGATTTTTGGGCATTTGTGGCTTATTGGGCTAAATTCTGGTTAGCAGGGTGCCGAGATGTTTAGGAAGGAGATGAATTTTGGCGGAGGATTCAACACCTGCTGAATTCTGGCAAGCGGGTGTCGAGATGTTAGGGAAGGAGATGTTAGGGCATTTGTGGCTTATTATGCTGAATTTTATTCTTAATGGTACCTTAGTAATTTTAGGTTATTATAAGGTATATTGTATAATAGTGTTTATAATAAAACTTGTTATATACAAAAATTTGTTAATTAGATATTATGTCAATTTAAATCATTCAAATATTACACATTAGTTATAGTTACATATGTAATATTTATTTATATAAAAAATATTATTAAATATATTAAATTAATTTTTTTTTGGTACAATATTAAATTAATTTTTAAAAACATTGGACTGGTTCAAACCGGTTTGATTAGTTGATTTTGACTGATTTCGACCGATTCAACCGATCATTATTGACTGGTTTTTAATTGATTCGCTGGCAACCGATTCATTACAGCACCGTTGCCTGACGGGAGGGGGGCACACTTATTTAATTAGGGTTTAAACAATTGGGGAAAGTGAGAATCGGTCAAGAGGAGGGAGTTCCTTCAATATCATTTAATAATGATGATAATTTAAAAATATATTGATTTTCTAAACCTTGAAAAAATGAAATCTTGTCTCGGAACAGTCACAGACATCAAATGCACAACATATTTGATCTCCACAGTTTAATCTTGAAACTCGAAATAAAAATTGTCCTATCTTGTCTAGGTTAACAAACGAAACCCTTAACTGATTATTATTATCAATATATTGTATTCGATCTCTACATTTTAATTTTAATACCCAGAATAAAAATTATACTTTTTTGTTTATGCTAACAAACGAGCCCTCACTTGATTATTGGAGAAGTTGTGATGTCATTGAGCAAGCGGTGGTAAAATTATTTGAAAAGTGAAATATATAAATAATAATTTAATTCTTAAAAAAATTTCAAATGTAAATAAATAACATATCTCTCCAACCCAATCAAGTGTACCTCACACACACACACAAATATATATATATATATATATATATATATATGTATAAATATATATTGATAAATATAAAACTTTGTCCAATCCAATCGCGTCATATTATCTAAAGTGCAATCTAAACTGAACTCAACCGAATTAAGAACTAAATTTTCATGCTTAATTATACTTGTTCGTCAACTAATTAAAAAAGTGTATTTTTATTATATATGGTGATCTCAGTCTTATTCAATCCTATAATTAAAATGATATATAAAGTTATAGAAGCACTTTGGACACATAAGATTTTTTTTTTTCCAAAAATCGAAAACCGAACAAAATCGGCGAAAAATTAAATCGAGACGTACCATTACTTTGTAATGATAACCGAATAATCCTCGATTCGATTTTGATACCTCACAATGTGGTTCAGTTTTAACCGAACCGAGTTGATATATAAATATATATATTAATTTATATTGAAATTTGATCTAGATTAGACAGTTCACCTTCACAACACTTCAATTTCTCTCCAATTGACCTTTGTAGGACTGTTATCGAACCGGACTATTCGCGTACAAACCTTGTTCATGTTAACAGCTCGTTCGTTTAGTAATCGATCCAAACTCGAACATGAAATTATGTTCATCTATTTATCGAATAAATACGAACAAGTTTGCGAACTAAACGAGCGTTCGCGAACAACTGAGTATTTTATAATTTTATATATATTATATATATAATTATATACATAATTTATATAAATTATACAGATATAATATATATATATATATATATTTATATATTTATATATAAGTATGGAAATGTGTTAATTATTAAATAACAACTTATATGGTACTTAAAAAAAAAACTAGCAAACACGAACACGAACATGTCGAATAATACAAGCACGAATATGTTCGACTATACAAACGAACGAATACAAACTTGACAAACCGAGAAACTAACGGACACAAATGGAAATTTTTGTTTGAATATTAAATGCACGAACTGTTGGGTTCGTTAGTACCGTACGGGCTGTACGCAGCGGAATTTAAAATTTTTAAAGTAAGTATTTATCGTATAAATACAACACCCGTACATACTAATTGCGAATTAACAGATCGTCATCTTTAAAATATGCATCATATACAAATTTTGATTTGTTATAATAAAGTAAATACTAATACGAAATATTTACCGAGTGTCTTGAACTCCTTCAACAAAGATGTGGATTGTGGGAATCGGTTCCCGGTTGTAACTTCAACGGCTTGAGGTTACTCGCTTTAGGAATCCAAATGTCTTCCCTCTAATCGTATCCACCCTATGAAGCCCGGTTCCGACG
>BKCP01005206.1:346756-453797 GCA_008636005.1 Striga asiatica | reverse complement strand
GCTTTCAAGGTATGTTCCATGATCACCATCTCTATGCGCAACCATACCTTATAACCATAAGTGATCTAGGGATTTTATCTTAAGTGCAATTATAAGATAAATGCTTTCTCTTAAGATAAAGAAATGCCTTATTCATAATATAATTCCAATAGACTGTATTTACAAGTAGAATACGTCCAATTAGATTGGAACGCCGGGTACCCTACTCTAACACGAACACGATCATGTTAAAATCGAACCGGGCTCGAAAACCTTAAGGTCGGTTCAGTCGCTAACTATTAATTGAATTTCTTGAAAATCTCTAACACTTAATTGAAAATCCCTAATTGGATTAAAATTCAAAGTCTCTTAATTAATCTAAGTATCTAACACACTTATACAGTACAAACACAACACAAGAATTCGTTCCCAACCAAAACATAGCCGCACTTACAAACGAGAATTCGCACTCCGGTCACAACACAGAGTATTCACCAGCGACGGGAGTTTAACCGGAACAGATAACTCCCACAACCCGCGCCGTCACCGGTTGAGAAGGACTGAAGCAAGAAGGGAAAAAATAAAAACGAAAAAGATAAGAAAAATAGAAAGACATAACACTCGCCCTCGCCGTAGCCAGTTATCTGCCGTAGGTTGGTCGCCGTCCCCGGTAGAAGAAAAGGCACAAGGTAATTTTTCAATTCGTGTAGTATACTTTGACAATTTAGCAATTTTTTTTCAATTCGTGTAGTATACTTTGACAATTTAGCAATTTTTTTATCTCCCATAGCAAACCTTGAGTTCACTTATATGTATATATGGAATTTAAGTTTGCTGGAAAATCCTCATCTAACTAACATACTCTGTTTTTTTATGTATCAAGGGGTTAACTCGCCACGCCTCGCGCCATTGCGTCTCATGGCGCTGCTATTTAATCGCTGGGCTAATGTATAAATTTATCTGTGAAAATTCCTAGTTATCAGCATTGATCGGATAGTTATTGTTCATTCCTTAGTTGTTCTATGGTATTCATATAAGATGTACAATCAAATTTGAGGTTTGAGGTTGAAAATGGGGTCATTTGTAGAAGCTTATTGCATATCTAATAAATATTGAAATCAACTTACATTAAAGGTTTTGGTGGCAAAACATGGCCAAAAAAAAAAAAAAAATCCACTGACAAATTCAATTGCGCTACAGGTTGCAGCCAAGAAGCAAACCCTTAAGAATGTCACAGACTACATTGCTGATGTCATGTGCAAACGTGCTGATGTCGGTTACAACTATGGTGTCATACTTATACCGGAAGGACTCATTGATTTTATTCCTGAGGTTCAACTATTTTTCATTACATTTATATTATATGTTTTCTTTTTGTAACATTTCTGTAGCTCTATACAGCTTTTGCTAATAATCATCCTACTTTGCTATAATCAATTTTTCGTGAAAAACAAAATTTTTATGTTACTTCCTTATGGACATATATTCTCATTTCCTATTCTATTACTTGATTATATTTTCAGGTTCAGCAGCTAATTGCAGAACTAAACGAGATTTTGGCTCATGAAGTTGTGGATGAGGCTGGGGTCTGGAAAAAGAAGCTTAGCCCCCAGTGTCTGGAGCTTTTTGATTTTCTACCACCAGCAATCCAGGAACAATTAATGCTCGAGAGAGATCCTCACGGGAATGTCCAGATAATTTGTACACAGGAAATCCGAATTTGAATTCTTATATTTTGAGAATGCAATATTTTGTTCATATTCGAATGATGTATTTACATATAAATCAATTAGTATGTAATAGTAATACTCCCTCCACGTTACAATGATGAGTCACATTGCTATTTTGGGTGTCCCACAACGTATGCTACTGTAAATGGAGTATTTATAATGTTTAAGTTCCAATAAATAGAATCATAGAAAATTATGATAATTAGTTTAGAGGGTACACATTTGGTTTTTACTTCCCAGCAACAAAGATTTTGTCATGCTAAACTGTGTAGAAATTGTCATAAGTCCAGGCTCATCTTTATGGGATGGAGGGAGTATTAAAATTTTAATATATTTTTTTTTTTTTTATCTATGTACTGTTAAATAAACAAAATATATGTCCAAATGTGGTAAAGAATGGTGATTTAAGCACAATTAATTTTGACATTTCTATGTGATTATTTGGTGTTATAAGTCATTACTTTTGTGTGTAGGTTGCGAAAATTGAAACCGAGAAAATGCTTATTCAAATGGTTGAAACTGAGTTGGAGGCAAGGAAGCAGATGTCCGCTTACAAAGGTCAATTCAAGGGACAGTCTCACTTTTTTGGGTACCTTTTTTTTTTCACTTTGCCTTTATCGGATTTTTACTGTATTCGCTATATATCTCTTAACCAAACGATACTTCACATTTTTAATTTCGATTTTGATCTGTCAGATATGAGGGGAGATGTGGTTTACCTTCTAACTTTGATGCCACTTACTGCTATGCTTTGGGTTACGCGGCTGGTGCACTGCTTCAGAGTGGCAAAACAGGATTAATTTCCTCGGTTTGTGCTTCTACTATTTCGTTTTCTCATTTACTATTCCAACATTATCCCAAAGATTTGACTTAATTACAAAAGGAACCCAGTTATCTTTCGAAAACACAAGTACTTTTTGATATTTCTCTGTTCTATACAATTTGAACCGCTAAAGAGATAGTTTCATTCAATTTCTACAATAAACACAGGCTGTTTTTATGATTATCACTTTAGTATGTTATGCTTCTATGTAAGTTGCTTCTCCATGCTTATGTCTTTATTTACCCTTAGAATTCGCCTTTTTGGTTTGTAGTTTTTGCTTGCCCTTTAAAAGTTTAATTAAGGTTGATAAGGGAAAAGTGGAACACATGACTTTAATCCTAGCATTTCTTTTGGAGATTTTTTTTGTTTTTTGAAACCGCCCAATGTTTCCAAGAAGATGAAAATTTTCTGTTGAATTGCTTTTTTATATATTTTTGTGAAAATTTCTTTAGATTTTGACTAATTTAGAGTACTGTTGCTCCTTTGATCTGTAACTATATGATTAATCATCTGACAATATCTGGTTAAAGTTCCCTAATTTGTCTTTTAACAATATATGTTTGATAATTTACAGATTTACTGGATATGGTTGTCTTTTCCTCCTTCGCTCCATGATTTGATAAGTGAAGCTTTCACTTACTTTGAATTTGGAGTTTTCGTGTGGGTCGGTTTTTATTTGTCTTTAAAAATCTCAGTAGAAGTATTGGAGTTGTTTCCAGATGATGAAACCCTTTCAAATGTGATAGATTTCCTCTGAACATATGTTGAATGCTTATGTTGTACTTCTTGGTTGCATCCCTTTTGTACCTCTTTCTATTAATTATCTATTATTGTTACCTTTACTTTAAAAAAGATTCGATAATGTCGAATCCGAGATTTCAGCGTGATTTTCTTTTGCAGGCTTTAAATATGGGAAGAATGTTACTACGAAACTGCATCATGTTCAGGGCTATCAAGAGATCTAAATCCAGAAAACTCATTTCATGATTACAGTCCTTCTTGGGTTTCAACTGAAACTTGTAATTTATAGTCGAGTGTTCGAGCAAGGGATAAGGTTCATTTGCTTGTAAACAAGATGGTGATTGACAATCAAGTTCATGTTGTGGGAGAAGGGTATCTAATTCTCAACTCTTAGTAAATATAGTTTGTGCTTGAGGTCATGGAGAACCTTTTTTCTTTTTTTTTTCCTTTTGTCTTTGTTTGATAAAAGTATATGGGAAGAGCCAAAGTATATTGCTACTATTACTGTAAGAAAAAGGAGAGAGGATGAAGAGGTTTGTTCTAGTAACTGAGGACGTAGAATGTTTTGCTTATCAAGGATTATCCTTTTACTGTATTTTTTTTTTTTAACTCTCTCTTAGGTGTAGCTGCAGGCTATTCATGTTATTATGCTAACTTCTTGGGTGTTAAGGAGCGAGTTCTTGTATTTCTCATTCTTATGCATTATGAGTAGATCTCTTGTTTTCCAGTTTCTGTTGATGATTCTTGTGCAAAAACCTGAGTTTAGTGATTTTATTTGACTTGAGTTGTAGAAATTGAATTCGATCTTGCTTTTCTTTTATATGTTTGTCATTCATTTCTCGAGTAAAAGGGCATATTTTAATGACAAATGATGTCGTAACACAATATAAGATATTAGTGACAAAAGTCGAAGACGTTATAAAAGGGCATATTTTAATGACGAATATAAATTTTGTGATTGTTACTAAACCACTTTTGACACAAATTTGTCACAAAGCAAAGTTACATAATGACGAATTATATGTGAGCGTCATTTTAAATACAAATAAAAATCAACGATTTTTATCGTCACAGTGAATTTCGTCACGATATGTATTATTGTGACGAATATAGATGCATTATACCATATTGTCACAAATGAAATTTGTATGATGACGAATTATACATATGCGTCATTTTTTACACAAAAAAAAAAACACAACGATTTTGATTCGTCACAGTGACTTTCGTCATAATATGTATTAATATGACGAATTTAGTTGTTTTATAGTTTATCGTCACAAAACAAAATTATATAATGACGAATTTTTTGCAAGCGTCATTTCAAATACGAAGAAAAACAACGAATTTGTTTTCGTCGTAGTGAATTTCGTCACAATACGTATTACTGTGACGAATTTAGATGTATTATAATGTATCGTCACAATAAATAATTATATAATGACGAATTTGTCGCAAGCGTCATTTTAAATAACATCAACAGTGACGATAGTTTGATTGTCACATTTAATTTCGTCACATTTTATATACATGTGACGAATTTAAATGTATATGTGACGAATTGAGTTGCATTGTCATGAAAAACTCCATTATGTGACGAAAAAAGAAGTCTAACATGACGAATATAGGAGTCGTCGTCGTATGCAATGGTGTAATGACGATTTATTAAATTCGTCACCGTAAGGCAACATACGGTGACAATTTATTTTTCGTCACATGAATTTTCGTCACTGTTCAACAGATTTCTTGTAGTGTAGGCGCAACAACGGCAAGGTTCCGGTGGTTCAAGGGCCAAACATGTACATATAGTTAGGGCTCGGTTCTACTAGGGTTAAAGCTAGGGATTTTATATGTATATGGACTAGAACAAAATTTTAAAACTAAGGCATTTTTTGCTCTAGCTTAGGAAATGAAGAGGAAAAATGAAGAGGGAGAATGAGAGCTCATCTATATAGACTTACGAGGAATTAGGGTTTGGGGGAGAAGGTAGTTGGGGAATTTTGGCCTCTTATGCTTTTTGACTAGTCTTGTCCCCCTTCATACACCAATGTTAGGTAGGAATTAGTGGTCTTGCATTTTAATTTTTTTGAAGACTTGGTCAACATTAATTCAAGACTTGGGCATATATAATATAAATGAGGCTTAAAGGAAATTGGGTCATCCCCTGTTAATATAATTTCAAAACGTGTTGAGCCTAAATGGCTGTTTCGCACGCTTCGGAAGCTTACTTGGCGACATTACATGCTTCGGCTTTTGGTTCGGATACATTCCTTAATTGTTTAAAATAAAATACTTAATAAATAGAATTTTTGCTTAATCCGATCCCCTTCAACTCTAAAATAAATAGGATTCTTATCTTACATGCTGTGTAAATAGGATTTTTTGCTTAATATTATAATAAAAAATTTAGACGTAATTCAGAAAATACCAAAATAAAATATATTGAAATAGTTATAGAATATTACATGATCATTCTAATATATTTTAAAGAGTAGAAATAAAAATAAAATAAATTACGATGAACTCCATGGTAAATTAATTATTTAAATCTTTTTAGAATATCTATAAAAATAAATTGAAATAGTTATAGAATATTACATGATCTTTCGAATATATTTTAAAGAGTTGAAATATAAATAAAATAAATATCGATGAACATTCTAAATATATTTCTAATCTAAATATAATTTCAAAACGTGCTGAGCCTAAATGGATATGAAGCTTACTTGGCAATATTACATGATACAATTATATTCTAAAATAAATACGTTCAGACATACTATAATTACATTCCCTAATTGCTTAAAATAAAATACTTAATAAATAGGATTTTTTATCGACAAGATTGTATATGATAGCACTTTTAAAGAGACGTCGTACGGTTTAACCCCCGAAACCACTTTTTTCAATACATATTTAACATAATAGCTCGAGCCCTTTATTAATAATAAAAAAATGATGTTTCTAATGAATTACCTTTTGTTTATAAATATAGTAATTGATAAATAATTTTATTTTACTAATTAATATTAAAAAAATTATTATTGTTATAAAGATAAATATAATTTATTTTCAAGTAAGCTTCTGAAGCGTGCGAGCTAGCCATTTAGGCTCAACACTTTTGAAATTATATTAAGGGGAGATGAATATATCTTACCCGTGCACTTTATAAGCTGCAGTTACAAAATCAAAATAAATATTTAAAAATATGAATTCGTGCACATTAAAAATATACACTATTCATGACAATATTGCATCGACCTAGCAATATTCGTGCAAATATATATTCATGAATAGTTGTTACAGTTCAATAAAAAAAGTCTTACTTTTCTATATATGAATTATTTTGAAATATTTGTATAAATATTTAGAAAATATGGTAAAAATATTTTCATGGATGTTAAACTTGAATTTATTAACATGTTTGAAATTTTATACAACATGTGTTTTTTCTATTATTTTATATTTTATATATTTTTTTCAAACAACCCGTGTATTACACGGGTATCGTACTAGTATAATATAAATGAGAGTTGGATTTATAATAAAGCAAAAGTTGGGCTCAGATTTGCTCTCGGCAATTGGTCCTTGGTTGGGCAGTGAGGCTAAGGATTTTGGGCCGGCTATATGGGCCTTGGGTCGCGGCAAGTAGGGTTTGGGCCGAGGCTTGGCTGACCCGGGCTTCGAACCTTATAAAAGAAATATTTCTCGATTTTTCTAACGCTCAGTTATTAAAAATGAAATCGATACTTAGGGTAGAAAATTTTGATTTTAGAAATTAAAATCGAACAGGTCCTTCATGGCTTAGACTTAGAATTTATTACTCAATTTAATGAAAATAATATAAATTAATGCATCAAATAAACTAAGGCTTGAAATAAATAAAACTTGCTATTAATAGAACTAAAGTCGAGCTCATAAATGCTAAAAATGTTCGGGCCGTTACAATGCATATATCCAAGACTACATAATAGTCAAGCAGCCAGAAAGTCACTGCGCGTTACATCTGCTAGAAATACCTAACTGTCTATACAGGTAAGCCAGTGCACTTGAGCCCTAGGAATAAGTCTGAACACTATCCAAGTCCTCAATGATCTCAAGTAAGAATTTGGGTCTCACCTTGCTACCACTCCTGTTAACAAACAAGGTGGTACCTAACAGCATCCACATCCAGACAGTAGCCTGATCCACAAGCGATCGAGTTGTCCCCTCAAGTGCTGCTATATCGAGGAAATTATCACCCCACCATGCTGCTAGAAAGACTGCATCAACTGAGTTTTCTTGAGCTGCAACATCTCATGCAGTAACACTGGCAAGAGCTAGTGTCGGGGTCCTTTGTAACTGTCTCTCCCTCTACACGAACCCCCAAAATCTCCCAAACATCGTGAAGCATGATACTCATTTCACAAAATGGCATATGAAATGAGTTAGTATCAGACTGCTAGTGCTCAACAAATGCAGAAATAAGTGGATTATCCACATGAGTATGCATGGAATCCACCACATGTGACAGCCCGGTCCAACCTATCAAATCGCGTCAGCGTCAAGCATAATAGAGAGACAACTTCTCATGCGCTCCCTGTCTATTCTGGTATTTAAGTATGCCTCTAAACTCTCCACTCCATATACGAGAGGCTACGTGCCCTAGAAAGTTAGGGAGAACACTCCCATCAAGTGGGCCACCGGGCACTGGGCTTGAAATGATCCAGTCTTCCACTGGTAGACTTCTAGATCATTTGCTACTACCTGACATTATAATAGAATATATATATATATATATATATGTGATATATTTTGACTGACTGTATCAATGATATGTTATTATTAAATAAAAATATATAATGGTAAACAACAATAAGTACGTAAATTATTTACCAGTGGATATAGTGCTCGCAAAATGGCCCCTAACACGTGGAGGAGCAGGTCGTGCAGGATTCGGTCGTGGGGGACGGAGGTCTTAGTAATCTCAAGTCTCAAAGTCCTTATAATTCATTGAGAAATGCAGCCTCTCGAAATGAGACTCCTTATAATCATCCTGTTCTCAAAGTGGGACTGCTGAACTCTAAAACCGATATGTACCAAAGTAAGGCGTCTCGAAGCACCAACCTGAAATCTCCAAACTACTACTCGTGCAAAGACTGGTCAGCGTGACCAGTTTGTCTCAGGCGAATCTGACGGTACATCTCAACGTCTCTCGCCCAACGAGCGGAAGCATCCACATATCGACTCCTAGTGTGTGGGGTCCATAATCAATAAATTCGATATCCTTTGTATCGGTGGCCGGTCGCGCAGGTCTACCACCAGTCTAAATCAATAATTTAAACTAATAATTTGTAAACAACATTTTTTAATTTATATATTTTATTAGTTATTATAAAATAATTACAATTAACTAATTTTTACTAATATTTACGCAAACTAATCATAATTACTATTATTAATTATTATTATTTCCTAAAATATTAAATAGTAATAATGGTTTAATAGGAATTACCTATTAACTAATGCATATAGTAAATAAATATTTAATTCAAATACATTATTAAATATTGCAAGTAATTATTTTCCTAAAAGTAATATAAGTTAGATGCATTATCCTATGAATACATATTTATTTTGTTATAGTTAAATTTCATTTCTTATTAAAATAATTTCATATGTTTATATTTAACTAATATATATAATATAATCTTTAAAAGTATTAAAAATTAAATAATATTTATTCATAACAACAAAATTAATATAATTTCACTTTTTGAGTATATAATTATACAAACTAATTAATGAATAAAATTATACAAATTTTTGAACTTATATTCGAATACTAATTATAATTTTTAAAACTAATAATTACTCAATAAACCATTTTATTACATTTATTACAACTAATTCGCTTCCCGAAAATAATAAAGTTAGATGCATTATCCTTGATATAACCAAATTAGAATATACCGGTTCAAGTACCTATTACTCGACCGAGAGGGCGAGTCGAACCGTCCGCACGTTGACACCCCTAAGTCGACACACTTAAGTCGACCACCCGATGGTCGACATCTCTTCATGATCATTTAAAGGAAGATGTCGATTTTATTAAAGTCGACATCACAAGTCGACCTCCACCAAGAAGATGAACAAGCGTAGCCTCCGAACATATTCTTGAAGGATCCTAAGTTGACCTCCCGATGCTTGAGGTCGACTCCCTGTACCTCGAGGATCAAAGCATACTGACGACTCGAGACACTTGCATTGTCTCCCAACAGGTCTCATAAATAAAGGAGAATCTTGATTGGATAAGAAGGAATCTTGAGCTGACTAGAAGGTAGCTAGAAGACGAACCGACCGGAGCATTTTGGACACTTCAGGTAAGTCGATTAGGGCATTTTGGTTATTCCATGTAAGTGTTTCCTCTTATATAAGGGGATTGAGGTAACCCTAAACCCTAACCCCTATTCATTTCATACACTTCCCATTCCTCTGGCTGCATCTGCTCTCTCAGAGCAGTTCTTGCAGGTGTTGTTGCGGTCTAGGAGCGATTAGGAGGCGGTTCAAACAGATCGGAGCTCACAACCACCGCTTCACTTCAGATCTGGAAGTAGACCCATCAATCCTATTAATAATTAGTAATATTAAAAATTATTATATCATAATTTTAATATAATTACATTTAATTAATATATGTGATATATTATTTATAAGTAATGTAGTATTAATAACTACTAAATCAAAATTTATTTAAATAAGCCTAAATCAAAAGATTAATTCAATTTATTTTTAAATATTTAAATATTTAAAATATTTAAACATATTTAAATAATTTCAATTATTAAAAAAAATAAAAAAAACGAAACAAAATCCAAATTTGCCGGCGGTCAGCCGGCGAAACCGCACGGTCAGGCTACCGTGCGAAAATATCGACCGGCGGCTGGCCACCGGTTAAAGTCGGGCGAGACGGACGTCGGTCGGTTAGTCGGCGATCGCGGCCGACCGTCTTTGAAAACGGATTACACCTGCGGTCTACTGCGATCGTCGGCTGGCAGAAACTTCAAAAGTTTTTTAAAATTTTTTACTAAACGAAAAAAAAAATAGCGGAGGAATCATGGGACTTTTGCCTTTGCCATGATTACAATTTGCCATNGGGTTAGGAGTGACTGGAAATTTTTTGAAAGTTAGACAATATTATGATGGGGTCAAAACGGTCAAAGGGGGCTGTAGATAGTAAAAAAGGGGGAAGCGTTAGCGATTCACTAAATATATGAAACATTTAGATTGAATAAAAATAAAAATAGAGGTATAGTTTTAAAATATTAATAAAAATTTAAGAGTATAATATTAATTAAAAGTAAGTAAGAAATATGTGGGACCCGTAAAAAGAAAATTTATGAGGTTTATTATTATTGAAAATTTATGAATATAAGAGTAATTATGAAGTTGTAGATGTTAAAAATGCTCTTAGAATAGCAAACAAAGCTGAGGTTTGTTTTTACAAATATCATTTCCTTATAGGGCATGTGCCTTGCGGCCCCCCCATCAGCTGAACATTGATTGTTATCTCAATCACTGCTGCTATCAACGCATATGGGCACATATATATAAATAAATATAAATATAAGCTGATGAAAAGAATTGCTCCATTATAAAAAAGAAAGAAATATAATTTGTGGGCAAGGCAACAATGGATTATTCAGCAGTAGTGAATGAAGACGATGCCCATCTACTGGCGACGCATATTGCAGCATGCAGTGCATTCCCGGCTGCCGTGAAATGCGCCATAGAGCTCAACTTGTTTGAGCTGATGAAGCAATTAGCGGGGTTCGTTTCTGCATCGGAGCTGGCAGCCAAGGTGGCCCCAGCCAACTCCGAAGCCCACCTAATGATTGATAGGATCCTCCGACTTCTCGCCAGCTACTCTGTCGTCAAGTGCCGCCACACAAATAACGAGCGGCACTACTCATTGGGACCCGTCTGCGAGTTCTTCACCGACAATCAAGACGGGGCCTCGTTGGCTCCGCTCTTCCTCCTAATGCATGCCAATCTCTACCAAACTTCCTGGTAATTAACAATACTTCTTCTCTTCTTTATTACTTTCAATATTAATTAATTAATGTGCCCTATATCCCAATTCTTTTATTTTGCTCAGTTTTGTTTATTACTAATCTTACCTCATTAACAACTAAGCTCTACATTGTACTTAATTGAATCAAAATCTTTTGAAGCCTGGATGTCTTATCTTTTGACCTTCTCTATCATGTCATCTCTTATCTTTTTGTGTCATCAAACATTGAAATACCATAATGATATATGATCGTTCGTTCTTCTGTATGTATGACATAGATGAAATATCTCTGTCATTAGTTGTCATTTGATCATTTTTTACTCCGTTGGCAATCAATTGATTGTATATATTCTTCAGTAATTCCTACGAATGCCATAAATGATTATAACACTCGTCGTATGACACCTAATATGATCCTCTTGTGCTGCGTAGAAAATGATAAATCTATATGTCTCCACTCCTTTGATATGCTCATTATTACTAGATTATAAGAAATTGAACCATTGACTTGTACGGACTCTTAATTATGAATCTGAATCAACAGTAGATACCACCCTAAAGACTAACTGAAGGCTATTAACATGATTCCCATGTCACCATTAGCAATTGTCAACAAATATCCTAGCATTTAAATCACAGAGCTTGCTGTACATTCTACTAAAAAATCCAAAATGATTTATAATTAGAAAACTCTTCTTTTGTTAAAAATAAAATATAAAAATAAATCAATAACATCCCTGCTTAAAATTGTTCTATAGTGTTCTTCACTTACAATGACTCAATGAATTATATTGTTTGTTAAATTTTATAGTTTGCGGAAATAATATTCCTCCGGTGACTATCCTTATTCTCAACCCAACCCAACACAACTCAACTTTACACCCCAATTTATCTTTATTCCCAATTCAACTCAATCTAAATATTTATTTTTTAAAATTTATTTAAAAATTGTAATTTATTCCAAAACTTATAAAGTGTGGTCTCTATTTGTAGAGAATGTAAAAAATAAATTTTAACATTTTCTTACTTTTTTTGAATAAAAAAATATATTTATCCAATAAAAATAAATAAATGTCCCATTCTCATACAAAATATAGGTTGCGATTGTGTCGCTAAAGTTGATGACTCTCTTCCTTTTTTATTGTTTTATTATTATTATTATTATTAATTTTTCTTTTTTGTGTGTGTGTGTGTGTTGTGGAGGTGACCCAACATTTGGGTGACCGATAAAAATAAGCCTAAAGTTGTCCTATTGTGTATTTCGCACTGACATTGACTACTGAATTTTATTGTTTGGGGAGAGCTATAAGATACATGAGCTAATGATAAGAAAAAACTATTAATTAACACAAAAATATAACTGAATAAAGTGACTATTCTCGTCTACAATTTGTGAATAATTGTGATGTATATCTGGGAGATGAGAGAAGTTCATGATCTAACGTGTTTTTTGTTTTCCAGTAATAAACACATTATCTCAAGAAAGATAATAATAAACAAATAATCTTCATATTATTAAAGAGTAGTTAACTTTTCAAAAAAAATTCTGCCAAACATTTACTATTTTGTTTAGAAATTTTAAGGGTTTGTTTGTATATAAAATAATCTAATTATCTATACTCAATTCATACTTAAAGTCTAATTCAACTAAATTATCCTCAATATTATCAATATAATTAAATAATATTAACAAATATTTTTACACATCACATCAACTTTAATTCACTATTCAGTCACCCACATAATTTTAACTAACTCTCACTTCATATCATTTCTCTCATACTTTTACATCAAATCAACTTTAAATATTTTATTTTAAATACTATTTTAATATATATTCAAAATCTCACTAATAACTAAATACACCACTTTTTTTAAAAATTAGCCATAATTAATAAAAAAACTCAATTCGAGCAGATATATTTTTATGGAAACAAGCCTTGAGTATTCTATTAAATATCATATCTTCTCTGAAAATATGTTACCTATACGTTACATATTAATAAAATGTTTCACAAATATTTAAGTTATAAAATTAATAATTAAAAATAATCGAAAAGGAAAAAGATAGCATGTGAGCAATGAATGAAGCCAGACAAAGAACATTCATCTTGGTAAGATATTCATTCATTACCATCAAACCTTAAACCTAGGATTGAAGCTTGGTCACAGCTTGTCATGGAGTTTCTGTCTTCATGCAGGGGAATCTTTTCACATTGGCAGTCAACTTCCAAGTGCTCCCTGAGTTGCAAAGCTTTGTTGCATCCTTGTTAAACGTTGCACTCCTTCCTCATGTCTAAGACAAAGATCTCATAGCCTTGTTGGACAATAAGGAAACATGCATGGTAAAGGACCAATCATCCCTTGGTTACTGTGGCCCCATGCATATGTATCAGGATGATAGCACGTGTAATAATCTGGTGGTTGAGAGTATTGTGAGCTGAGGGATGTCTTGTCTGGTTCATATAAATGCTCTGTAATAACCTAGCCGCAGTATGTTGCTTGTTCAGTGAAAACTAAGAGAAAATTATGGCGATTTATCTTTCCCATGCTAGCTGCGTTTTGTTTGCTTTCCTTTCATGGTATTAGAGCGGGTGTAACAACCCGTGACTGATCCATTTTTTAGCCAACAAACAAGATTCCTTAATAACTATTGCAGAGATGAGTCAGTCAAGTACTGTATCTAGTCATGAAATTCAAAATCCTTCACCTACCACCCAAACACCACTCATCTTTCCTCAAAGCCAGTTGATTTCTACAAAACTGGATGAAGGAAACCGTTTGATCTGGAAACAAGTATTGACGACCATTAGAGGTTATGGTCTAGAGAAGTTTTTCAATGAGTCGATGCTGCTCCACCGTCTCAGTACACTCTAAGTTCAGACACACAACATCAGGTAATAAACCCAGATTTTCCTCTTTGGCAAAAGCAAGATCAGCTTCTTGCATCTTGGTTGTTGTCATCTTTGAGTGAAACCGTGTTGATTCAAACTGTTGGGCTTAATACTGCAAGAGAGATATGGAAATCACTTGAAACAAACTTCTCTAGCCAAACCACGGCTAAACTGGTGGAATATAAGATGCAACTCCAAGGTCTTAAGAAGAACAATCTCACTATGCCCAAGTACTTGAATGAAATGAAGACCTGCTTTGAGTATCTAGCTTCAGCAGGACAACCAGTGCTTGAAAGAGATAAGATTATTCACATTCTAAGTGGTTTGGGAACTGAGTATGACTAGGTGATGGTCTCACTAACATCCAATTGGAGCCTTACATAGTCACTAAAGTACAAGCTCAATTGTTGAGTTATGACGGAAGAATAGAGCTTAACAACAAACTGGTGCCAAATGCCTACGTTGAAGGATCTCAACCATCAGTTAATGCCACAACTCAGTTCCCACAAAGGAGGAACAATGCAAATGAAATAGGAAGAGGAGGATTCAGAGGTTTCTCTAACAATAGAGGTGGCAGATCTGGTGGTAGAGAAAATAGAAGAAGAGGAGGCAAGTTTCAAGGCAATAGGTCAGTGTGTCAAGTTTGCAAAGTTTCAGGCCGTACTGCAAAACGATGTTGGCTGATATGATCAGAACTACACTCCTAAACAACAACAGAACAGCAGTAACAACAGCCATTTGGAAACAGAAACCTTTCTCACAATCTCACTCAGTATGCTGGTTCTAGTGCCGCATCAGACTATGGGAATGAAAGCATATGGTACCCTGACTCTGGTGTTTCAGTGCATATGACTAATGAACTTGGAAACATGAGCATTGCTTCTGAGTACAGTGGACAAAATCGACTTCAGATTGGCAATGGAATAGGAGTTCCCATCAATCATATTGGTAACACTTTGCTCAAGCCTTTAAATAGTAGTAAAGCTTTTCTTCTAAAGGAACTGTTGCATGTACCTTGTATTACCAAAAATCTGATCAGTGTGTCCAAATTTGCTTTTGATAATAATGTGCTTTTTGAATTCCATCCTTCCTCTTGTCTTGTCAGGGATCAAACAACTCAAGCCACTCTTCTCAAAGGGACAGTTAGAGATGGACACTTCTTCAATCTTCATCCAGCTTCAAGCCTGCAGCTTTCACCAAATGGAGTTTCTCCAAACCTTAACCAGTTTTAAGTTAATGCAGGTGCCTTAAATAAGACTCCTAGCCTTGATTTGTGGCACAAAAGGCTAGGACATGCCAGTTTAGACATTGTTGAAAAGGCTTTGAAGGCATGTAATTATCACCCTTATTATGTTAATGACAATCCAAGTTTATGTGTTTCTCGTTCAGTGTCAAAGAGTTACAAATTACCCTTTGCTTCTTCTGATACTATATACAGGGACTGACGCAGACTTTTAGGATAACAGGGGCACAAATTATGGTCAATGGTCAATGCCGAAGATCAACGGTCAAATCTATATTTAACCAATTAAAAAAATAAAAAGATTAAATCTTGACTAGACACCTTGTTTTTTATTTAATAGCTAGGATTGAGTCTCACATTCTCATTTTAAGAATATGGACACATTTGATCCAATCCCTATATATTATATATATTTATGTATAATATTTGTTTTTTATATATTTTGCGAGGGAAATGGAAATAAACAATGAGTTGAGTATAGCATAAGCATAAATTCTACAACTTAAAAAATAACATATATTGAAGGTTAAATAATTCTAAGCATTTCATTTTTATTTTTTTATATTGAAATAACTTTGCATAATAATTAACAACATGTATTTTTTCATGTCAATATAATAATACATTTATCTATATATATATATATATATATTATTTTACTAAAAAACGTTCTACAGGGGCCCGTGCCCCTACGGGACCCTATGTAATTCCGCCCCTGACTATATATAATCATCCCCTTGATTTGGTCCACACTGATCTATAGGGTTCTGCACCAATTAAATCAACAAATGGCTATATGTATTATGTGGTTTTTGTTGATCACTTCAGTAGATTTTCTTGGTTTTATTTACTTAAGGCTAAAAATGAAGTGCATGTAGCTTTTGTTCACTTTAAGAATCTTGCAGAGAATCAATTAAATTACAAAATAAAAAGGGTCCAATCAAATGGAGGCACTGAATTCAAAACTCTCACTAAGGTCTTACAAGAATGTGGCATAGAGCACAAGATATCATGTTCATACACCCCTCAGCAGATTGTTGGGGTGGCTGAGAGGAAACACAGACATCTTGTAGAGATGGAATTATCTTTGTTTCACCATTCCAAACTACCACCGAGATTTTGGGATGATGCATTTGTCACAGCCTGCTATACCATAAATAGAATACCAACAAAGGGTCTGGCTTAGATCTCTTCTTTTGAAAGGTTGTAAAAAAGAACCCAAACTATCATCTCATGAAGGTTTTTGGGTGCTTGTGTTATCTTCACATCAGACCTTACAACAAGCACAAGCTGCAGTTCATATCAGAACCTAGCATTTTTCTAGGATACGGCCCTTACTACAACATATTCAAAGTGATGCTGCCTTCAAGAAAGATAATAGTCACAAAGAAAGTTGTGTTTGATGAGGGTGTTTTTCCCTATCAGGAAAGAGCAGACAACAAAGAAAAGAACAACACTGCTCACCCCTTAGGTGTCCCTATAATTGAGAGATTCATTGAACCCAATGAAAAAGAGAACTATGATGAAGGCTGCCAACAAGAATCTCCCTCAGTTTCTGCAAGGATTATAACACCTCAGAGTGACAGAAGAAGTGCATCCAGATCAGAAAATAATAGTCACTCAACTGTTCCTTTGGTAGTTGAGTTGGCCATTCAAGTCAATCAACCAGACTCTTCAACGAGGACTCAGAATCAACAGCTTCCGAATGCTCACCCAATGGTTACAAGGTCTAAAGTGGGGATCTACAAAACCAAGGTTTATAGTCTTCAAGTCCAAGATAAAGAACCCAATTCAGTTGAGGAAGCTTTGCAGGATGATAGATGGAAAAAGGCTATGGAGGATGAATATAATGCTTTGATTAAGAATAAGACCTGGATTTTAACCACCTTACCAGAAGGAAAGAATCTAGTTGGGAACAATTGGGTATTTAAAGTGAAGAGAAATTCAGATGGGAGTGTTTCAAGGTACAAGGCTAGACTTGTGGCACGAGGTTTCTCACAAGCACCAGGTTTTGACTTCACAGATACATTCAGCCATGTGGTGAAACCTACAACTATCAGAGTAGTACTCACCATAGCAGTTAACCAATTCTGGCCTATCATGCATTTGGATGTAGATAATGCATTCCTAAATGGTGATCTTCAAGAAAACATTTATATGAGGTAGCCATATGGTTTTGAAGAAGGAGACGAAAGTAACGTTTGCAAGCTTTCTAAGGCTGTCTTTGGATTGAAGCAAGATTCAAGATTATGGTTTACCAAGGTAAGGTAATGGAGATGAAATTCAAGAACTCAAGAGCAGATTCATCCTTATTTGTCTTGAACGAAAAAGGAAAAATGACATACTTGTTGATTTATGTGGATGATATACTTATGACTGGAAGTTGTTCTCAAACAGTTGAGAAGGTGATAAGTAGACTGAAATTTTATTTTTCCTTAAAGAACTTGGGAGAGGTGCAACACTTCCTTGGAATTGAAATAAATAGAACCTCTGAGGGAGTGAATCTTAGTCAAGGCAACTATATAAACCAGTTATTTCAAAGAGCCAACATGGAAGGGGCGAAAGGCTGTCCAACTCCTATGGTTCCCTCTCTTCAACTCTCAAACTTTGATGGTGAGTCAGGAATAGATGCTACATTGTACAGAAGAGTTGTAGGTGCCTTGCAATATGAAACCATTACAAGGCCTGAAATCAGCTTTTCAGTGAACAAGGTTAGTCAATTCATGTCAATTCCTTTGACAAATCATTGGAAGGCAGTAAAGAGGATTTTGAGATATTTAGCTGGAACAAAGGACTATGGATTACACTTTGTAAGATCAGGTCATTTGAACCTGACAGGACTCTCAGACTCAGATTGGGTTGGTGATTGTGATGTCAGAAAATCTATGACTGATTCATGTGTGTATCTTGGGGGTAATCTATTATCCTGGTCTGCCAAGAAACAAAATTCAGCTTCTAGATCGAGCCTAGTGTCAGAATATAGAAGCCTGGCCCATAATGTTGCAGAGATAACTTGGTTGCAATCATTGCTAGGAGATTAAACATCAAAAGCACATGTGTGCCTACTATGTGGGTTGATAATCTCAGCACCATTTATCTAGCAACAAACCCGATTTCGCATGCTAGAACGGAACATTTTGAGCTCGATATTCACTTTGTGAGAGACAATGTGGAAGCAAGGAGCATCACTATTAATTACATACCTTCAGATGATCAAATAGCACACATAATGACAAAACCCTTGAGCTTGCAATTCTTCTCTCGGCTCAGGAACAAACTATCTCTTGTGCCTTTGAGCTCGCTCGAATTGAGGGGGGAATGTTAAACTTTGCACTCCTTCCCCATGTCAAGTCAAAGATGGACAGCTCATAGCCTTGTTGGACAAGAAGGAAACATGCATGGTAAAAGACCAATCACCCCTCGGTTACTGTGGCCCCATGTATATGTATCAGGATGATATCAAGTGTAAAAATCTGATGGTTGAGAGTATTGTGAGCTGAGAGATGTCTTGTCTTATTCATATAAATGCTCTGTGAAAACCTAGCCGCAGGATGTTGCTTGTTCAGTGAAAACTAAGAGAAAATTATGGCGATTTATCTTTCCCATGCTAGCTGCGTTTTGTTTGCTTTCCTTTCAGAAAAAGCTTCAAAATTGTGTTATCTAGTCATCTTTGTTGCAAGTCCATTGATAATCATGTACGATATATCTATAAACCACTTCCATAAATGATTAAAAGGCTGAATGATAACATCATCTTCCAATATTAGACAATTCAATAATACTCTCAGTGTAGAGAATATCGAATCACAAACATACTCAATGCCCAGAAAATTTGAACCAAGTTTTTCTTTATTGGAACTACTACTCTAGAAGTTTTATAAGTGGTCATTTTTACCAATGACATATAAAGACAATAGAAAATAATAAGAATTGTAATAAGAACAAATAAAAAAATTATTGTGTGTGTATACCCTAACTTTAGTATCTTTTTTGTTCCTCGTCGTAGGGGCAAACTTAAAGATTCGATTGTTGAGGGAGGAGTCCCGTTCAACAAGGCTCATGGAATGAGTTTGTATGAGCACAGTGCGTTAAATCCTAAGTCCAATAAGTTGTTTTTTGATGCCATGTCCGATAATTCCACCATTCTCATGAAGAAAATTGTGGCAACGTACAATGGGTTTGAAGGCCTGAATTCGATTGTGGATGTTGGTGGAGGAATAGGGTCAACCACAAACATGATTGTTTCTAGATATCCGATGATTAAAGGCATTAATTTCGACTTACTCCATGTTATTCAACATGCTCCGTCTTACTCAGGTAAACTTCATATGTACCTCCTTAGTCTTGTTTTCTTAATTTATTTCATAACTTATCTTGAGAGAGATCAACAATATATTTATTTGTTGAGATGATAGGAGGGATAGCTGATAACTCAAGGTTGAGCAAACTAAAATTCAAGTGAGCGAAATTCACTTTTGATATGCTAACGTGGAAACTGGATCTTTTTTTTTGTTGAGTTAGTGTAACGCCCCGTTATTTTTATAAGAAAATATCGAATTTCTTCAAAATCAGAGTTAAATTTTCGCAAACCATTTTAAAAAAAATTATAACAGCTATTACTCAAATCAACTCAACTTAAACCATTAGGAATAAACCATCCCAGATCACACTCAGCATCAGGATAAAATAACCAGACAAGTATAACATACTCAAACCAAAGACATCTCAATATCATCAACTCCTTTTTATAATTCAAAAATATGCATAATGTTGAGTTTCATGATCTAATCCAAAAATCCCAAAACATCATATCAGTCGGGCAATAGACAATAATACTAACAAGCGGAAGCATAAATAGTTCACAAGGCAAGCAATTATCGCTCGTCTTTCGCCGCTGCCACCAGCTGAAAGGGTGGAAAATAGTGGGGGTGAGAAAACCAACTAGCTCACCTTTGGAATATCATGCAGTCTATTCAGTATAATGACTTAAAATCTTAATTGCAGCATGAACACAAATCATCTAGTCTACCTCCTATATAGCCCTACGCTTATGTGATCATATCTAAATCGTCGACATAACATCAACGAGAGCTAAACCGTCGAAACTCCATCAAAGGAAGAAACCTCTCATTAGGCACAAATAGGAGAACGTCGACACAACATCAACGTGAGAACACTCTCATAGACGAACGGTTCACATGCATATATTGATTATCAAGTCAAGCAATTATAAAGAATAACATACATGGTAAGGTTTATCAACACCCACCTGATCAGTCGAGATAAACAGATACACAATGATCAGTAGAAGGTTGGCAAAGGGCTCGATGCATTGTTAATCTACAGTTAATAATTTTTATCTTATTATTAAAGGTTCACAAGTACCTTAATCCACTAGGGCTAAAGAGACCCTTAAACTCCAAAAATTATATAAAATCACACATAAGACATAAAATCTTAAAACATAGCAATTCATTGGCCAACATGCTCAAGTATCTCCAGTTAAAATTTCAGGTCAAAAGCACCACAATAGGCATGTCAGCACTAAGGCCAAATTACGTGTAAGAACATGATTATGACACCATCAGCTTCAAGAATTTTTCTAAAATTCTATACTCAACATATGAGGCTGAAAATTGACAAACATGATCACAACTCATTCAAGACATACTCATAAAAATTTCAAATCAATATCATGCGTGTAGACTGAGAAACCTCGAATCTAATGGCAGACGGACATGCTAAGACTCAAACATTTTTATCTCATTCAATACACATCATAGAGGATAAAATTTGATGCACATACTCTCAACACATACAGAAATATGTCATAAAAATTTCAAACTAATATCATGATCATAGGCTGAGATATATAGACTCAAATTTGCAGTTAAAAAAACAAATAAGGGATATGAATCGAATTACACATCAGACTTCAAACAATTCCACAACATGCTATACTTATCAACATAATCTGAAATGTGACATACATATTCATCATTCATACAAAAAATAGCCTGCAAATTTTCAGCTCAATCAGACGTGTATAAGCAGGTCAAAAATCGAATTAAATTAACAGTTCTTCACATGATTTAACTAGGCTCAATCTTCTCAATTCAAGGCATGCTCTTAAAACACTTAGTAACTGAATATTAATCACATAGAAACACATATAACTCGGACAGAAAGGAGGCTAAAGGGGTCAGCCATCCTTACGTTAAACGGGCTTAAGAACAAGGCACGAAAGGCTCAGGTGTAAACTAGGCGAGCTCTCAGTCTAGGAAAACCAGGGCCTTGACTTTGGTGCTTGGGGTATTAAATATGGCTTAAGTCTCTCGTCTCCGATAGCCTTAGATGTTGATGGCCTTAATTTACTTATAAGGCCAACCTTTGCTAAATTATACTTCCAAATTAATGGATTGATCTTGACCTTAAAATAAATAATAAAATTCTAAGAGATTTATTAAGGCTTGGAAATATAAAAGATCATTATTAATAAGAGTAAAATAGTTCTAACTTAGAATTTAATTACTTTTATTAATTACTGAATAGGATATTACATATCTTGCGCGTGTTACCACTTTCAAATCATAACAGGTAATGTCATCAAACAAGATATTCTCATATACAAATAATGATAATTTAAGTCAAAGAAACATATAGTTTTATAGAATACAAATAATTTTCTACCCATATATCTCATGTGACAAATTATACTTTTGTACATGTGCTTCTGACACTAATACAATTTTAAATAACTATATTTATATCACTATTGTTATATATTATGTCCATGATTATTGATTTTGTTAGGTTTTATAATTCTCATGTATTATTTTGGGAATACAAACTATTCATAACAAACTATAAAATATTCAATAATATCTTAATTCAAAATTAGTCATAAAGACTTACTCATAGTTTAATCATTCTTTTATGTCGATACTTATATCAGTGTTGATCCATAAGGGAGTATATCAAAACTTTATTGTTAACTTATAGGAGATCTTTGAAGGAGCCATAAAAACTTCATTGTCAACTTAAGCACTATCGATAGATGAAATATAGATTGACATCTTATAGTCAACTAATACATTGTTCCAATCATTGTACACATCAATATTTAATTTTAGTATCCTTCTTGGGACTACTAGTGTTTTAATTGAATATAATTGGATAGATAGATATTCGTTAAATTAATGCAACACAATTTTCATAATTGCACAATTCTATATTCTCATACAACTTATTATAAAAATGATCATAAATTGAGCTGTGTAGCATTAATAATATATATCAAATATTCCCGCTATATTTTGTATATAATCTTCCTCCCATATATGATAGATATACTTATAATGTCACATAAATTCTTTTAGCAAAACAGATTTTATAACATAAATCATTAAATCTCACCTCTTCCAGATTTTTACATCCATATTATATTGAGAAAATCATATATACACATTTTTATATCTAATATATCTGGAATATTTATTGAGATTAGGTAACATAATATAACGAATTATATCAAAAGATCATGGCAAAATCAGGTCAAATTTATCAACAAAACAATTCCCAAACTTGAACAAAGGTGCAGTTTACACAAATTTTCAGTATTGCACACTCTTATTTGAAAATATCAAACAAATTTCATGTTTCGGTTTTCGGCACCATATATTTTATTACAAGATAAAATATATAGAGTTATATCATATCTAAAATTTTTTATAAGGTAGCATTCCACTCATCTACAAAAACATCTTCAAAGTTTATTACAGTTCAGATTGAAAAATTTTTCAGCACGAGATACATTGAAGCTAAAAATGCATAAAAAATAAATTACTTATCATTTAAAACAGAAATAATTTACCGAGTCATTTACACTTAGAGATGAAGTACATATCCAAAATTAAAGATGAAAAGAATTATTATCAATTTATAACAAATTTTTTAATGTACCTCGCAGATACTTGACAGCACAACCACAACAATTAAACTCATACAAAAATCATCAACTCACACTTCAGTCGATATTGAAATATAACTAAAATTGATAAAACTAATATATCATAACAGATATTGGATAGATTTTGAATGTTACCTTGACAGAAAAGACACGAATATTTTCTAGGGCATACATCAATTCTCGATTGTTACATTGATTACACTTACGTCGCATACATCAAATTCTCGATCATTACCTTGATTACATGTTCGTCTTGATGTTGTCGCCGTTCGCTTAGATGGTAGGGTACTGGTGCTGATAACGCGTTGTAATATAGATCGTCGATATGTGAGTAGAGAAAGAGAGAAAGCAATACAAGAGAATAGAGAGAACAATAGAGAAGAGATACAACTGTAAATAAACCCCCATATTATTCATTCACTTGAGCCTTATATATAAGGAAGTACAATATACATGATTAATGACCTAATTAGTTTTTGGCCCATATCTACAAAATCTATATCTAAGTAATGTCTATCAATAAATATTTACAACAATAAGTATGTATCTCTGATATAGTTATCTCACAAAGCAATTATTTTTCCATACTTATGAGGAAAAATAATCGATTCAAGATAGATTCATAAGATACAAAGTGATATGTAGATTTATAATTTGATAATATAAATTAATTTTATTTATTTCAATTTGATCCCTATTTTTTGCTTTAAAAATTGTATGTCTGGATTTTAACTGTTTTTTTTTATTCAAAAAATAGTTATAAATTGTATGATGTTATTCGAATAAAAGTTGTTTTTGAGATCTTATATATTTGCTTTTTATGTTTTGAAGAATTGTTATTGATTTTTTTTTTATTTACAGTTGGTTTTTAATCAAGTTATTTTTTTAAATAAACTTTATTAAATTTATTTTTTATTAAAAATAATTATATCATATTCATTTGCATAAATAATTTTCTTATAGAAAAATATCATATTAGACTAAACATTATTAATTTGTGGTAAATAAATTATATCATTTGAAGAAATATATGAGATTGAAGCCACATTTTTCGCAGATAATTATGAATTTTCAATTTTCTGATTATGATGTTACGAGGTAAAAACAGTCAATTATTCTATACATGATGAATAAGAATCAAATCAGTTTGAAATCAAAATTAATATTTTGGCAATAGTTGCTATAATATTGACAATTTTTACAAAATTCACAAATTAATTTGATTTTTTACATTAACAAGTGCATTATGTAAGAAATTTAATGGGCATACTCATAACTATCAGGCGGAATTGAATAAACCCTAGGCATGTAATTCTATCAGTTCATAGAATATGGATCTTTTGCATAAATTAAATTGCACATAGAACTTACAAGAATCCAGCTTATAGTCCTTCCCTGTTTTCTTGATCTATGATGTTGATCTGCGATCTCTTCCTCCTCGTAATCTCATTGATCTATCTTTCTCATAATCTCCAATGATGGATTCGCCTATTTGAATTGTTTCTCTCTCCCGTGTCTCTCGTCTTTTCATAAAGCCCTTGATGTTGAGAACTTTATTTTCGTATGAGATGGGAGAGAGGGGCATGTAGTATATATAGGAGGAGTCCTACAAACCTATTCCTACTAACATTCCCCATGTTCTAACCTAACTTATTGTCCAAGTCAAACATCACAAATTGGACTCTTTAATATTAGAACATTAATAATCCATTAAATATATATTCACCTTAAATTAGTTTGACTATTAATTCAATTAGGTCCAACTAATTATATGATCCACAATAATAGAATAATATAAAATATTATTACATTCTCCCACTTGGACCATATAGTGTCGAAACCCAAAGAACTACTTTAAGCGCGCACCTTTCCTCAAACTTATAATTGAATACATATATCTATAAATTTAAAATCAAACTAGAAATTAACCGAGTCATGGCGGTCACAAGTCTTCGAGCGACATGATCCCTTCCATGTACCACAAATCATTTCTAATTCAACTTTGCTTTAATATGGAACAAGCTATTCGTACCATAACCATAAGCCATCCAACTTTTATGTATATACTATAAAATCAAATATCCATAATGATGGTATTAAGTGTGAAAAATCAAACATCTTTAATTGAATTCAATAAGTGTCAAAATCAATAATTGAGCAATTTCATTCAGTATCGGTCAGTCCAACAAGGCCCTATTCGTTATTCCTAACTTTCTTTATATGCCTTCCAAAGGCTTAGGGAATCACCATTTTAATGGATCCACTTTCATGCAAGTAGTACTAGAATGCTCAAATGACACTTTAGTTCTTCACTTCTACTTTTACAACCAAGTATTTCAATTTTATGTGATTCACACCCTTTTAATACTTGTCATTCCTTGAAATATTATTGCTACGATACTGCGATAATTCTTAGCGGCTTGGACTAGATGTCGACATTTCCAAGTCCCAAGATAAAGCACCGTAGCCCTAAATTTTGACTTGTGGCCTCAAAGCATACCACAAACTCAAACCTAATTGTGGAAGTCACGATGATGGACTTTGTTCCACTTTTCCATAATCTTGCTCCTTTAGACATTATGAGCAAAAGTCCGAATCCAAGTATCCAATTATAACAAATAATTTGGATCTTCTTTAAATTAGCATGTGTTCTTTAATGCCTTGTAAATACTTTAAAAAATTTCTTTGCAGCATTTAAATAATCACTTAGGGATTACTATTATATATTTGTTTAATGTACCATCAACAAATATGTTGTCAAACCTAGTACAGGTTTGTCTCACTTAAGACTCCTAATCTAAGGAATTTCCTCTATCACTTTTCATTCCATTTCACCTTTCGAACATTTATTTTAGATTAAATGTGTCACTTTTATGAATTGGAATTATACGGAACAACGATCCATTATCTCTCAAATAAAACTTTTATGGGATAAACTTTTAGTCCTTGTGATCTATTCCAGAATATTTCTATTCCAATTAGCAAGGACGTTTCATCCACATCCTTTATTTCATAACTTTTTAGAGAGATAATACTTTACTTCGTGCAACATGTCCACATTATTAGCAACTATAATATGTCATCGACATACGAAACTAAATAACAAATCTACTCCCACTGACCTTAATGTAGATACGCCGATCTACGGTATTCTCTACAAATCTATAAGCTGTGATGGTATCATGAAACTTAAGATACCATTCACGAGAGACTTGTTTTAGTCCATATATCGATCTATTCAACTTACACACTAACGTTTCATTTCTTGTGATCTAAAAAACTTTTAATTAGTTCATGTAGATCTCCTTCTAAGTTTATCATTTAGAAGGTGATCTTTATGTCCATGTTGATACAGCTCAAAAACATACAGAGCCACCATTAGTATTACAATTCTCAAGGAATCTTTCTTGAAACGAGAGAGAATGCTTCCTTGTAGTCAATGCCTTCTTTTTGGGTGTAACTTTTAGAAACAAGTCTAACGTTATATCTTTCGATATTACCTTTAGAGTTGCGTTGGTTTTGAAAAACCCCTTTACACCCAACTCTTTTAGACCATTAAGGTAATTCTACTTAATCCCAAACTTTATTGTCATCCATTAACTTTAATTATTCTTTCATGGCATTGATCAACCTTTCAGAATTTACACTTTCATGGCTTGTGATTCATCAACCATAGGTTGTTTTATTTCTTGATTCCTTATGATGATTCATTGTCAAGTGAGTTTGGATCATTTTGTTATTTATCTAAGTTACATTACGATACTGTAACTAAAAGAATAACAACCATTGATGGATCCTCGGGTTTGGACTGTCCAACCCGAGCTTCTTTGACATCTAAACTCTGCAGTTCCAAACTCCCACTGATTTGATCATTTTTAATGAATCAGGCATTGCCGGAATCAACTATTCTCGTACTATGGTTAGGGCTATAATACTTATATCCTTTATAACCTTTCGAATAGCCAATGAATAACCATTGATTGTCCTAGGAATAAGTTTCTTTTCATGTGGATTATATACTTTCACTTCTGCTTGACACCCCCAAATATGAAGATGCCTCAAACTAGGTTTCCTACCCGTCCACAGTTCATAAGGTGTCTTAGGAACTGCCTTACTAGGAACTCTGTTTATCCAATATGCAGTAATCTTTAATACATGCATCCACATAGAAAACGTTAATGTTGAATTACTCAACCTACCTCTAACCATATTCTTTAAGTATGGTTTATCCTCTCAGCAACACCATTATGTTGAAGAGTCTCAATTATAGTGTATTGCACACAAATATTTCAAATCTCAAGAAACTTTGCAAATGGACTAGGATATTATTCTCTTTTATTGAACTTACATTAATATTCACCACTCTAGTGAGATCTCACAACTTTTACTTATTTATCTAACTACCTCTCCATCTCATCATTGTATATCTTTAGATAGTCCAATGATTGAGTCTATTCATGTAGTAGATAAATATAACTATAACGTGAGAAATCATTTATAATGGTGATTAAATACTTTACATCACCCCACAAAGGGACGTTGAATAGACCACAAAAATTAGTGTGAATAAGTTATAAAATTTTAGTGCTTCTCATGGAAGATCTCTTTAATGTATGTCTAGTTTGCTTTTCTTTAATTCATTCTACACATACATCTTGATCACTAAAATCCAAATGAGAAATAGTTTCATTATTCAACATTCTCAAAACTTTTCTTCGGATATGTGACTAGAATCTTTAATGCCATAAGAGAGTATAATTTTAATTATGTACACTACGCTTAACCTCAAAATAAATATGAGATGCATAAGTAGTTGCACAGAACCAAGCCACCAAATATTATTGGGAATCTTTGATAAATTTGATTCACAACATACAAAAATTTAATGTATATTTTTCTTTTCGAATCAAGATTTTATTTCGGATAATCTTTCATGAGGTGGCCTAACTCTTTACAGAAATATCACCTCATTTCTTTAATGATTGGACCTGCAAAATTTAAGTAAGCCAATCTCATTTTATTTACCTTTATTTCCCATTTTGTCTTACTATTATTGGCTCTCACATGAGATATAAAGTGAATCGACTCTTCTTTCATCTCATTTATTCCCATCTCTTCCTGCACCACTATAGCCTTAATTTGCTTACAATCCCGTTTATCTTTAATGGTGTTATAGTTCACCTAGGATTGACCAAACTCGACAGGTAAGGAGTTCATGATGAATAAAACCATAAATGAGTCTATCACATTCATTCTCATGTTTGCAAGTTTAGCTTATATGTGGAACACATGGATCACGAAATCATGGATGGAGCGGAATCAGATGAACTTTCATAGTGGAGAGTACATTAATGAAACTTTCCTCAATAAACTTTTCCCGCAATTTTAAATGGAGATAATCCTTAATTTTTATTTAGGAATTCTTTTTGTAATATTAGCCTTAATGTTATCCGCCTTGATTAACTTCATAAAATTCATACACAACCTATTTGATCACTCACATACCGTACAAAGAGTTACCTCTACTTTGGAGTTCTCATAATTAATGGTTGTGGGAACTTCATCAATAATTAGAGTCTTATCCAAATTTATTGAACCTAATTGAAATTGGATATGCTTAGACCATTCATTGAAGTTCATCCAATTGAATTTTTAAACTATAACACTATACGGATAACCAAATTTTGAACGCTGCAAACTTTAATACATGTTATTTAGTTACGCTTTGAGAGACAATTAATGGATTCAGAATTCTTTTAAATTATATATTTAAATATACCTTTGGGCAAATACTTAAATATATAATATACTTGATTGATTCCTAAGAGGAAAGATCTTTAATAGAAATTACAAGAATTGTGATCAACTAGTGGTTATCTTTGGACAAACACACTAATTAACCTAACTTTAATATAATTTCTCTTTTAGTGTCATATATTACAAACCATGGCCCACCTTTGGGTGTCCTCCTAGTTTATAATCTATAACATCAATTATTCAAATATTATAATATTAGGGTACATTAATAAGACATCGTCTTATATTTGAATAATTGATACTTTTATCTAATTTAATTATCTATTCCATAAATTAAACTAGGCCACTTTGGTGACTAACTAGTTTTTTACATAGATAACATAATTAGATAATATTTTATAATAATTATATTTTATCTAATTTAATTATCTATTCCATAATTAAACTAGGCCACTTTGGTGACTAACTAGTTTCTTTACATAGATAATATAATTAGAAACTATGTGATGGGTATTTTATGAGATTATCAAAACTATAACATATCTCAATCACCCTAACTTTAATATAGTTTATTGTTAATATTTCATTATGAGGTTATTATGATAAACTATCATTAACCTCAACAATGATTTATTAGAATATAATACATGCAGCATATAACAGATTACTGAAAGGGATTCAGTAACTAAACTATTAGGCAGCACATATAATTAAATCATAGCAGTCATTCAATTTTGTTTTCCACAATTTTCAACAATCCGTGCTTTGTGGCAGGCAAACTAAAAGAACAAATAAATCACAACCATTACTATTTACCAATCCATTATGCAGGTTGCAACAATTATTTTAGGCAAGCCACGACTAAAATCACCATACAGTAGAAAATAATTATACAAATTGAACCATTACGAATCTACTTCCGATTCAAAGTAATATATGTCGTAACAACTAACGCAATTACTAGTTTATGAAAAACTTTTATTTGGCAAGATAATCATGCATAAACACATTCTCTGATACCACATGTAAGAAATTTAATGGGCATACTCATAACTATCAGGCGGAATTGAATAAACCCTAGGCATGTAATTCTATCAGTTCATAGAATATGGATCTTTTGCATAAATTAAATTGCACATAGAACTTACAAGAATCCAGCTTATAGTCCTTCCCTGTTTTCTTGATCTATGATGTTGATCTGCGATCTCTTCCTCCTCGTAATCTCATTGATCTATCTTTCTCATAATCTCCAATGATGGATTCGCCTATTTGAATTGTTTCTCTCTCCCGTGTCTCTCGTCTTTTCATAAAGCCCTTGATGTTGAGAACTCTATTTTCGTATGAGATGGGAGAGAGGGGCATGTAGTATATATAGGAGGAGTCCTACAAACCTATTCCTACTAACATTCCCCATGTTCTAACCTAACTTATTGTCCAAGTCAAACATCACAAATTGGACTCTTTAATATTAGAACATTAATAATCCATTAAATATATATTCACCTTAAATTAATTTGACTATTAATTCAATTAGGTCCAACTAATTATATGGTCCACAATAATAGAATAATATAAAATATTATTACACATTATGCCGTTTTTCAATTTATCAATGTCATGTTTTGTGGATTAAGATTTGTATGACCAATCCATTATCCAATGCTGCAACTCTTTCGACAACAATATGGGATGAATATGTGAGTAATGTGACATACATGCCCCTTTTTATGTCTGTGGTGTATTCATTTTCTGCAATTGCAACATTTTCGAGTCTCAGAATTTCTCAACAAAATGATGTTCAACAAAACTTATATAGCCCAGACTTTTACACCTATTGGGATTTCGACCCATACTTTCTAAGGTCCATATTGGTCCACAATATTAACATATTTATGACAATCTTATATTTTCCAATCCTTTCAGCTTATCCTTCCGACTTGATTTTTTATGCTTAATGAATAATGTAGGTGTGGAGCATATTGCAGGAGATATGTTTGTTAATGTGCCGAAAGCAGATGCTATTTTTCTAAAGGTGAGATCCTGTAGCTTATACATATCACATTATATTATATGTTTTCTGTTCAAAAAGACACTACAAGAAAATGATGAAATTTAAATGGAAACTTCGAGAAAATGATGAAATTTCAACGGAAAATTCCAACAGAAATATGTATATATATATATATATATAGGGGGTGGATCCAATGAGACCACTCCTTAAAATGAGTACGTGAGACTCAATCTTAGCCACTCATTTTGTCTAGATCAAAATCAATTAAAATATACATTAATTAAATAATAAAATAGTTGACCGTTGACTCCGGCGTTGACCGTTGACTTCCGGCGTTGACTTCCGGCGAGAATCGTTGACTTCCGGCGTTGACCGTTGACTTCCGGCGTTGACCCGTTGTATTGAAATAAATAACCTAGCAACAAAAGACATTCAACCTTGAGTAGTGTAGTGGTTGCATTGTTTGTCTTGCCTCCATGAGGTACCAGGTTCAAATCCTATGGGTTACAATTTTTTTATAAAAAAAAAATACAACTAACTTAGCAACATCAGACAACTAACCTAGCAACAAAACACAACTAACTTAGCAGCATCAGACAACTAACCTAGCAACAAAACACAACTAACCTAGCAGCAAGAAAGAACAACTAAACTAGAAACAAAGACAACTAACCTAGCAACAAAACACAACTAACCTAGCAGCAAGAAAGAAATAACCTAGCAACAAAAGACAACTAACCTAGCAGCGAAAAGAAATAACATAACCTAACAATAAAAGACAACTAACCTAGCAGCATGAAAGAACTAACCTAGCAGCAAGAAAGAAATAATCTAGCAACAAAAGACAACTAACCTAGCAGCAAGAAAGAAATAACCTAGCAACAAAAGACAACTAACCTAGCAGCAAGAAAGAAATAACCTAGCAACAAAAGACAACTAACCTAGCAGCAAGAAAGAAATAACCTAGCAACAAAAGACAACTAACCTAGCAGCAAGAAAGAAATAACCTAGCAACAAAAGACAACTAACCTAGCAGCAAGAAAGAAATAACCTAGCAACAAAAGACAACTAACCTAGCAGCAAGAAAGAAATAACCTAGCAACAAAAGACAACTAACCTAGCAGCAAGAAAGAAATAACCTAGCAACAAAAGACAACTAACCTAGCAGCAAGAAAGAAATAACCTAGCAACAAAAGACAACTAACCTAGCAGCAAGAAAGAAATAACCTAGCAACAAAAGACAACTAACCTAGCAGCAAGAAGAACTAACCTAGCAACAAAAGACAACTAACCTAGCTGCAAGAAAAAAATAACCTAGCAACAAAACTCAACTAACATAGCAGCTACAAATAACTAACCTAGCAACAGCAAACAACTAACCTAGCAACAAGACACAACTAACCTAACAAGAAAGAAATAACATAACAAAAGACAAATGGTCAACGGTCAACGTCGGAAGTCAACGCCGGAGTCAACGGTCAACGCCGGAAGTCAACGATTTTCGCCGGAAGTCAACGCCGGAAGTCAACGGTCAACGCCGGAGTCAACGGTCAATGGTCATAATAATATTTAAATAATTAAAAATAAAGAATTAAATAATAAAAATAAAAAATTATTATTTAAATCAAGATCTAAATCTTGTGGCTAGGAATGAATCTCACATTCTCACTTTAAATAATGAGATGCATTGGAACCAATCCCTATATATATATATATATAGGGGTTGGTTCAAATAAAAACTAGTCCTGGTGTGAGAACCATATTTGATGCTATTTTTAATTGTGTATGATATCTATTTTTAATCTCACATGGTGCTATCATTTTTACAAATGTTAACATAAATTGTGTTGCTATTTTTAATAAAATACATCCTAATTAAAAATAGCACTAAAATACAATCAATCATAGCACTACATACAATTAAAAATAGTGGTTCTCACGGTTCTCACGCTAGAACTTAGTTCTCATTTGAACCAAATCCTATATATATATATATAATTTCAACGGCAATTCCAATGGATATTCTAATGTTATTATTTCCGTTGGAATTTTTGAATGGATTCCAATGAAAATTCCAACAAAAATATTCTGTTGGAATAAAATCATTGAAATTTCCATAAGATTTTGATAATTCCAACGATAGATTTTCCAACTGGAGTTGAAATAAAAAATCAACCGTAAATTGCATATTCCAATGGTAAAAAATCGTTGCAAAATAGTTGTTAAAATCATCAAAGTCCATCTAAAATTCCAATAAAAAAACTTATTCCAACAAAATATTTTCGTTAGAATTTCGTTTGGAATGATTCCAATGACAACTATATTATTGGAATATCCGTTGGGTTGGAGGCATATTATGACAGAAGTCGAAATATTGTTACTATAAATCTAAAAGGTTAAAAAATAAATATGAAAATTTATTGTGTTTGCTCTATTATAATTAAGATTACTCTAGTCTGATTGCTATAATTTTGTGCTCAATATAATTGTAGGAGGTTACTCACAATTGGAGTGATGAACAATGGGTCAAGTTGCTGAAAAACTGCTACGACGCAATTCCTGCAAATGGGAAAGTGATTTTGGTGGAATTAGTTCTGCCAGAGGGACCAGATTATGCTGGAGTTGCCACCCAAAATGCTTTGAGTAAGGACTTGATGATGATGTGCTTCACCCAAGGAGGCAAAGAAAGGACAGAAACAGAATTTGAGAAGTTGGCTATGGATGCTGGATTCAATGACTTCAAAAAAGCGGCTTGTGCTTACAATTATTGGATCATGGAACTTAGGAAATGAAGGACGAAAACATTGAAATCCCCCTTTTGCCAAAAGGGAACATGTTACGAGATTTTCATTATTTTAATTATCATCTATGTGTTTGTTACAATTTCTTCAGAATTTATCGCTAATAATTTGACATTCGTATCTGGTGTGTAATAATATAACTCTATAATTGGATTACAGTCCCGAGTGCTATATATTGAGAAAAATTCAATAATTGGTCCACCAATCGATAAGTGGGTGATTGTTTATGGATGCAATTAGTTTTTATTCGGTTTTCTTTTTAAATATAGTTGATTTTGAAAATATGTGGTATGGTTGAAAACTCCTCTCTCTCGAATTTTTTAGCCATCGAATCTAAAACTGCGATCTCTCTCGTAAGCCGACCTTTTCCCCCAAATTAACAGAAACCCTAAATCGGAGCAATTTCTGCCTTCCCTCAGCAGGACCTTCGGGCCACCATGACGGCGGCCTTCACCGCGCTGTACGGCCAGCTTCCAGAGAATCGTCGGAGGTGGCGGCAGCCTCTTCTTCGAGCGACGCGGCAGGTTCTTCCTTGTTTTCGCCTCTATCTAGGTCGTCAAGGTAAGATGCGGTCCTGCGATTCCTCGGTGTCTAGGCGGGGGCAGGCTTCCGACGAGGCTGTGCGAGTCGGTTGTGGATCCAATCATCCCCTCGGTGGTGGTCGGGGCTGAGATAGGGCGGTTCCACTCTCCTCTCTTCTCCCGTTCTTCTCCGCCATTGGGCCGATTGGGTTGCTGTGGAGGAGTCGGGTCGGGTCGGGTCTTATGTTATGGGTCTGGGTCATCGGGATTTGCGAGGTGGAGTTTGTGGTGTTTTCTCTGGCTGCGGGTATATGGGTTGTTGCCCGGGCGAAGGTCACGGTCCTTTAGTCTTGAACGTAGTTAGGCGATTTATCTGCAGTTTCTGGCTTTGAGGCTTGGATCAGGTCTCTGTCCGTATGGGTGACCACCCATAGGTGTCGGCGTCATTGGTGTTCTGTTTGGTTTAGCTGGTGTTGGAAGGGCTATAGTTTATTTATGTTTTGTGTTTATGTTCGTGTTGTGTTGTAAAAGTGCGTTTGTGTTTTTTCTCCCCGATTTTTGTTTTTAAGAGTGTTGATTCTCCTGTTGGGGAGTGTTGATTCTTCCGTTGGGGAGCTTGTATTCTCTCATTGGGGAGTTTCTGTGTGTTTTGTTGTGTTGTGTCGTGGTATTTATGCTACCTTTGAGTGTTGGTAGGCCTCCCTTTGTTCGGATAGTGAGCCGATTGTAAGTATGTGTTTTAGTAATGAATCTATCGTTTGAAAAAAAAAATGTGGTAAGGTTAACTGTTAGTGGATATATTAAAATAGTATTTAATGAAAATAATAAAGTTGATTTTAAAGTAGAAGAAAAATTTGGAAGTGATGATTAGTTATGGATGAATAGTGAATTAAAGTTGATGTGATGTGTAAGAATAATTGACTGATATTATTTAATTACATTGATAATATTCGAGATATTGAGTTGGGTTAAAGTTGAGTTAAATTTGAGTTGTGATTGATTTTTTTACTATTGAAACTATATCCAATCGCCCCCTAAGTGTTATATATCGAACTTACAAGATAAGCAGTCAGTAATCCTAGAAACAATATAAACTCCTCTCTAGATTTTCAAAATTTGCAGCTTTAATTTATTTTTTCTCAGTCTTTTTTGTCTTCCCCCGGCTTTTCTAGCTCAGTTCACCCTCCGATTTTTGGCCGCCGCCGCCACCGACGGCAGGACCCCTTTTCTTCGTTCTTTTTGCAGCTCACTTTTCAGTTCTTGCCCTAGACCTAGGTTTTCGTTTTTTCCATTTGTCACTGTAATGGTGTTGTCTCCGGGCAACAAAGACAGTAAAGGGCCGGCCCTTTTGGCCTTGGCCGTTCAGACCGTGCCGAAAACTTGCCCAAGCTCTGTGGTCGCTTTCGGTCGATTTTTTAAGTTCATCTTTTAAAAAAAAAAATAAAGAAAAAGAAAAAAGAAGGATTTTGAGGTTAAAGAAGGATGTTCTCTGATGGTCTCGCCGTCGACCATTGCCGGAGGTGTCGCCTCACAGAATTTCGCCAGAGTTGAAACCCTCACTGGAGAAGGTGAAGTCCGCCATATCTCGTCGGCCCAGTTGTTGAGTGCGGGAAAGCCGTCCAGTTGCAGCGACGTCTTCCTTCGCTAGATTTTGACCTTGACACCATGGTCGCAGTCCATGTGGACATATCAGGTGAGGGGCAAAAAATATCCCAACCCTCTTTTTATATTAAGGCCATGTGTTAGGGTTGGTATAAGGCCCCGTTTATATTAGTAACATCATAGAATGTTCATTATGAATTTCATTTCTTAGCTCGACTTTGTATAATCTTGTTTAATCTAAAAATCGAATTAAATAGATGTCTTCGTTTATTTAGTTTGTTTAATAATTTATCGATCCAAAATTCAAGGTATAAGAGGATGTCTCGTCTTCTTAGTTCTTATTTTTGTGGTCTTGCTTATTTAAATTGCTCCAAAGTACTTAAATTGTTTTTGTTTTGCCCAAAGGTACTAATTGTTTATTTTATTTTATTTTCCTTAAGTGAATTTTGTGCCTAAGTCTTTTTGTGCTAAGTGTTTAATTATTTTCTTAAGTGTTTAAAATTTGCCCAAGTCTTTTATCTTTTGCCTAAAATATGCCCAAGTCCTAAAGCCTAACACCATTTTCGGCCCATTCCATCAGGCCCCTGATTCTCGGCCCAAATTTAAGAACCAACCCAAGTCTATGTCCCATATTTTCAGCCGACCCTAAGAAAGAGTCATCCCTCTCAACCTTCATTTTCTTTCGGTCAAACCAAGGGAGATCTTCTTCTTCTCCAGCTCCCTATTTATAAGCCGTGAACGCCATCAAAGCCGACCCTATTTTTCATGTCGCCTCTACACCCAAAAAATCCAGATTTCTTCCTCAGTAAAAAAAAAATCAGACGACATCCCGCAGTAAATTTCGAGAAGGCCAGCGCACGACCGGCGATCGCGAGCCATCCATTCACGGCGATGCGAGGCAGGTGAACCGAGGCTGATTGCCGTGAACAAGCAGCAGCGGTGGAGCATTTTCGACAAGGAGAGTCGAGCGCACCAATTTTCGGCGAAGAGGCTAAAGCCGTTTTGACGGGGTTGCGACCTTCGCGAGCCTCAATGAGCCTTGATCACGAGCCACGTCCTGTTTTTTGGTGACCGTCCTTAGCATCCGACCTCGTCTGACGAGCCACGACCCTGTCCAGTCGTTGACGAGGAGCAGCCGAGAGCCACCGATTTTGCAAACGAGTCAGAATCAAGTTGCAGCACTCGGCCTCGGTTGAGACTCTGTTTTTTTATGGACCGGGAGCAGCCGGTTCCAGCAACGTGAAAAGGGCATTACTCAAAATCATTTCATATAACCATAATTTCACATTCCCCAAAATCATTTCATATAACTCAACGGTTCCATTGTCCCAACATATCATCATACCAAACCAAGAGTTAAAGACATTAAACATAACCAATAGTCATATCACAAGTTTATAAACAACTCAACCAAATTTTCCAAACATCAATCCAATTTTAGTCATCCAAACGTGGTTCAATAAAACATGTTTCAAAGCAATACAAATTCAAGTCTACAGAAGCAAAATAAAAATAGTTTCTTTAAAATCGACCACCACCCGTCTGTCCATCGTCACCGTTGCCAGCTTCATAACCTGAAAGGGAGGGGGGGTCGTGGGAGTGAGAAAACCACTAGCTCATTACTATGCACATAAATCAAATATAATGGCAGATAGTATGGTCGCAGCATGAACATGAATCAATAATTTATCACATCTTCTTATCATCAAATAATACTCATGTGCATACCTATAAAAGCCACTAAAGGTCGATAACCGCACACAACAATGGAAGTACATGCCGAAGGTCGATAACCGCACACAACGACATGTTAAAAGGAGATTTCCTCATAATAGGCACCGTCGAAGGTCGATAACCGCACACGACGACAGCAGATACCATATCGAAGGTCGATACGGTATCCAACGATAGGTCACATGGACCACACGCATACATTGATCATACCATCTAGCAATTATAAAGAAGTATGGCATAGAAATTTAATAACACCCACATGTTCAGATGGACGAAAAAGACGCTAAGATCAAGCCGTAGACAAGTGGCTCGACTCCTCAACTAACACATTGCTTCCTCCGCTGGGCTCGCCTAAGACCAGCCGATCCTTTCTCGAAGACTCAAAATCTAATTCCGAAGGCAACTGGTTTTCCTCTCATTCCCTTTCGAGTCGAGCAACTAGATCGTAGAAGCTGACTGGTGCAAGTCTTAGGTAGCCCCTCGGGTCTCTCCTTGCGAGGTCATCACATATCTGTTCCGCTCTCCTCCTCCAGGTCATTATCAGAACGACTTTGAGCTTCTCAATTCCGGTCCCGTGTGTGATGCCGGGGCATTCTAACCTTTTCAGTTCCTCTCATTTCTCGAACACCTCTTGAATGTCCTTATCTATTTGGAATAGATGTCACGGGTGGAACTCCTCGAATTCCTTTATCTTTTGGCATTTAACATCGTCCGAAACTGGGCTCGGCCTTCCCGGCATCTCGATGAAGTCCAAGCAAAACCCAAACAGAAATTCTAGTAGAAAAAGGGGTTCGGCTCCTTGATATAATCCCGAAAACAAATCAAATAACCTCGGGCGACTTCTCGCTTGGCCTCGGTCCTAATCGTACGGCTGGCACGGTCAAGCTCTCGCAGCGGGTCGCAGAGGTGATTTGGTTCAACTTGGAAGTCGCGGCGTCGGGGACTTCTCAGTTGGGCAAAGGACAGCGGCTCATCTCGGTGGACAGGTCGGCTCGCGAATGGAAAAGGCCCGCGGGATTCTCGGAGGCTGCCGGAACTCGTCACAACAGAGGCGGGCGAGAGGAGAAAGGGTGTGGAGGTGAGCAACCCGGGGAATCGCCGCTGCACAATGGCTGGTCCTGACGTAGAAGGAGGCGGCACACGGCAAAAACATACGGTCGACTTCACGGCTAGTTCGCGGCGGCGATGGGCTGAGGAGAGGGCTCCGTGTATGGACGTTGATCGAGGGGACAAAGTTCTCAACGTTGGTTGATGGGTTCGACGATTTTTATCGCCAGTAACTGGTGAAAACGGGCAGAATAAGAAGCCCGGACTGTCGTCGATTGGAGGGTACGGCTGCTCGCCGCTGTTGGACGACAATGGCAATGAGGGATGGTTGTGATGGTGTTGCGGGCTTCACACCTGATGAAGGCGGGGCTGCACCACTTGCTTGTTCGGACAGTGGCGTGAAGGTTCGTTATTGCGAGTGGTCGGAGGCGAGAAGATCGACGATTGTAGGAGTCTGGCCGAGAGAGAGAGAGAGAGAGAGAGAGAGAGAGAGAGAGAGAGAGATGATTGTCAAGAAGAGGAAAACGAGTGAGATGGGCGTTCTGGTTTTGTGATATCTGCTGGGTTTCTCTCGTTAGTTGGAGTGATAAGGAAGATGGAAATTATTAACGTGAAACTTGGGGAAAAGAATAGGGAAGATTTTATGAGATTAAGGCAGATCAAGATTTATCCTTGCCATATTAATAAAAGGATTTCTTCCTCTCCAAGACTCGAGGAGGAATGGGAAGGAGATAAATATAAATATATCTTCATCATGCAAAAAATAATTGAGGTAATTAGACGTGATAGTTCCAAAATTAAAACCCAAAAATTGACATGTTGGTTCTTGAAATTTGAAATAAACTTGGAGCAAAGATGGAAAGGCTTTTCTTCAAAACTCGGGCCGGTTAAACAATGAAGGCCGAGAATTCAGACTTGATGGGCCGTGTAATGCCCCGTTCGGATATTGAATTTTTTTCGAATTATTTTAGTAAATGGCATTTTATTTTATTATTTATATGCCTTGATTATGTGCTTAGAATTATATTATTATGTGGATAATATAATTTTATAAGTCGTTCGATTTTATTTTATCGTTCGTTGTTCGAATTTTCGGTTTAATCGCGTAAACCAAATTGTATCCGTCTTAATTTTTATTCAAACCATTGTGACCCAAACTCCGAACCAACTCGACCAGCCCCTTATTGAGCGGCCTTTGGCCCTTTCTAAATGAGTTGAACCGGTCCCTTATTGTTCAAAATTGAACCGCCCCTTGTGGTTTTAAAATTATGGTCATACGTTGGATTTTTAAAATTCAAATTGAGTTAAGTGTTGGATACACTTTTGACCGAGTCCTCCAACCCTTTAAGCACGCCAATTCCCCACTTAAGCTTGGTCATGTGCAGATTTTAAGCAAGGAAAAATCTCCTCAATAAGTAAGTATTGATTCCTTCCTTTTCTCTCCATAAAAGACACGACTTTTCTCTCCCTCTTACTTCTCTTTTTACGCCACATCAAAATCCTCGTTCTCTCCTCTCTAACACAAAAACAGAGAATAAAATCCTTTGTCTTCCCCTAAATCCATCGCTGCACCTCTCCCCCTTAATCCCTCCTCGTCGACGCGCCATCGCGAGATGATCCCGCACGCAAGGCAGCCACAAAGAGCTGACCAGTTGCTGTCCGTTCGCCCTCAGTCCATCCCCTCACAACGAGCAGGCCTGAACCCATCCAAGGACGTTGAAGTGCGCCCCTGTTTCCGCTGCAACACCCCATACGGTAGCGTTGGTAGCGAGACGCGCATTGCCGTCGAAGCACCCGTACCCGCACATGAACAGCTCGGTTCAACCCTTCTTGACTTCACCTTGTGTGAACTTCATGAGAACAGCACTTGATGGCTGAAAGCCCCTCTATTTATATGTGTTATATGTGATATGTTAAAGTCCATGCTTGATTATATAATTTGAGTATATGTGTTCATGAGAAAATGCCATTTTGGTGTCCGTCTCATCGGTTTGATGTCGAAACTGAAGGACATGGTTGAATTTCGTGGAAATCCTGGAGTTATGAGTATTTTGGTGTGTCCTTGACCCGTTAGTGAAAGCCTTATGTCATTTTGATGATTGTGCTATGATATATGGATTTTTGAAATCGTATGTACTGCTGTACTTTGCGAAAATCATGATAAATCGAGTTCTAAAGATATTTATATGAATTTTTGATATGTTGGCCCCCTGACGTTGAAGCTTAAGTGGTAAAAATCCTGGGTCCAAATTCGATGTGTAACCAGGTCAAATGATGAATTTAAGTTTTGGACTGATTCTTGAAAAATTCCTGTAAAATCGAGTTTGAGAAGTTTGGATTTGAAATTCTGGAGATTGTCTTATGTTGCCAAGTTTCGCATTGTGTTAAAATATCAGGTCATAATTTGAAGGTTTGCCTAGGAAACTAAGAATTTCACTTTATGACTGTTATTTTGCAAAAAATATTTCTCAAGGTTTAAATGAGTTTTAAGGGTCAACCTCTGTAGTACTTGTGTATTTTTGAGTACATTTTGATGTTTAAAAATTTCATTGAAAATGCACTAGTACATTTTAAAAATATCAGGTGGATATTGTTGCTAGCCTAGTTTCCAGCGCCTGTCAGCACCCTGCCAGCGCCCAGGCCCGTGCCAGGGCCCCGGCAGCACCCAACCGAGCCCCGTTTTTGCTCTTTCCCAACCCATTTGACTTTCTTTTGACCCACCACTTCGTTTTACATGCTGAATGTGTTCTAAATGATATTTAACTGGTTTATCGAGTCTAGATGGTTAAGCCAAAGGTTCCAAACTCCACTAGGAATTCCATGAATCAATTAGTCAATAACGTTTCGGCGAAGTGAATGTTGTTGTATGTGATTCTATGTGTTGGATAGTATGTTAATAGGTCTATCATGATTAATGTTGGTTCGACGAGCTGAGCCCTCGACCTAAGGTCCTGTCTTGTGTGAATTTGCTACTTCGGTATCCAGGTGGGTTGTATTATAAGAATTTCTACGCCATATATAATCTATGTCTTGTTGGGTTGGTATAATCAATGTATGCATGTGAACTATGTAGCTAATCGATGTGTGTTGTTTCGTCCGTCAGTACGGTTGTCCCCGTCGATGTAATACGGTGCCCTTGTGAGACAATCTCCTTAAGTCCTAATGAAGGCCGTGTCGTGGGTTGAGGCCACGGCATCTACTCCCACCATTAGGGTAATGAATCCTCTTTCCGTGGTTAATGAAAGATGTGTACACAGGAGTAAGGTTATTATGTGAATAGGAGATGTGACAGGATTGATTGATTTATGTTCATGATGCGACCATACCCTTCTATCATTATATGTATAGTATATGTGCATAGCGGTGAACACCACGGATTCCATATTGTGCTCATCCCCACTTTTTCTTCCCAAGTTGAGCAGGTGGTAGGCATGACGGTGAGGGGACGAGTGGCTGGTCCTTTGCTTATGTTTATATGCTTCCGCATTCCGTTCTATGAACATGTTAATTTGGTCTTATGAACATGTTGCTTTGGTTTCTTAGACATGTTAAATTGCTTTCTAACTATGACGCTTTGAAAATGTTGGAATTCTGGATCGTTTTGAAACCCTATGATTTGGTTTGTTTCATTTTGAAACATGTTGATTTGGATATTCATGTTTATGTGCGTCTTGAATATCATGTTGAATTTGGTTATTCATGCTGATTTGTTATGCTGAATATCATGTTGAATGTTATGTATCGGGATAATGAAATCCACGTGAAAAACCGGGTAATGAATCCATGTGTGTTGAGCTTTAAGTCGTGTGTTTAACTTCAATTTTATGGAGTTATTTGCCAATCCTTTTGTGAATGTTAACATGTTGAAACTATATATTTTCATAAGTTACATTTTAATTGCAGGGCCTATGACTTGTGTTTGACCATGGCTTGAGATGTTAATTGTGATGTTATATAAAGCATGTGTAGTTGAAGTTTGATGATGATTACGTGAATTTCTTTAATGGCTGAAATTATATGTTGATGTTCATGTTTTAATGTATTAGGAATCATGTTTATAGGATTGGTTTAAGTTGCCTATATTCATTTTAATTTGATTAAGTTTCGATGTGTTTAGCATGAAAAATCATTGTTTCCCTGTCTCAGTTTCATGCTTTGTTTTGACCCCCAAGATCGTGGTTTTTGGAGTTTTATTCTTCATAAGAAATATAGCTTGTTCTGTGTGCTTTCAGTGACTTTTGGAATCTTGAGAAAACGTTTTGAATTGAGGGAGATATGTTTATTTTAATATTGTGGTGCATGCAGTTTTCTGAAGTTATCTGATAGCAGGTATTATTAATGTCTGATCTGTTTTGATGCCCTAATGTTCTTGAATCAATATATAGTCTTCATGAGCATTGTAGCTCTGTTTGTTGGCTTTTTGATGGTGTTCGAATTATGTTGATATCATGTCTGTAGCCTGAGATATATCTGTTTTACTGAGACGCCGAATGAGTTATATTCCAGTTTTCTGCCAGCACCCATGTTCTGAATGTTTACTGATTTATCACCTGCTAGATGACTCTATTTGATATTGAGTTCTTCATAAGAATTGTAACTGCATGTCTTAGAACTTATATTCAACTGGAATCACATTTATACGACTTATGTGCTGCAAGTTATACCTGATTAAAGAATGATGAGCCTGTACCATATTGGGTAAACTTGTGTTATGTTTTCGAAAATAAGCTTTACCTTCAATATGCATGTCTATGTGACCTATATGGCTTATGTTGGACTGAATTATATTGGTACGAACCCTAGATGATTAGAATGAGTCATATTAAGATAGTGGAGTTTTACGCTAAGATCTCGAAGTGTGAAACTATAGGCAGTGAATGTGAATTGAGCACGTTTAGGACTGCCGGCACGACTAGCTACCGGAGAAAGAGCTAACGTGAAGGACGACATTGTTAGTCATAAGAGTCAAAACAATCTAACCATTCCATTGATTGGCAATCACCACTGAGTTAGGATCATTCCTACGGATACGACATTCAATCTCTTTGGAAATTTCTCTCTATTTCTTCTATTAAGTATTTGTTTGATTTAATCATATCGATTAGGGGAAAGGTGGTGAACATGGAACTCGGTTCTATGTTTTATGATGATTTGAAGCCCTTGAACATTTGAGAGTGTATGACACTATAATTCCATGAGAAATCCTTTTGGGTAAAACCATGAATTTTTTGTTGTTTTGAAAGTTTTATGAAAAAACCATTTTTCCTTCTAGTTACCTTGGAATTATGAACCCTGAATTTGAAATTTATGGTCTGTACCTCGAACCGAATGTCGACTCTGGCTGGGTGTATGTAATACCTCATATTTTAGTAAGTCAGTAAAAACTTATTTACCGCAGTAAAAAAATGATTTACCGCAGTAAAAATTATTTACCGCAGTAAATGTTATTTACCGCATTAAAAAGTTATAAGGTAAATCAGTAAGAGTGATTAATTTAGTATAGATAATACGTAAAGTATTTCAAGATTTAGTTAAAAAAAAAAATTCATAATCGAGAATAGTAGAGATTATAATAAAATCTTCGGTTTTCAATCGTAAATGAAATTTAAGTCTGATTTTGATTCCGAAAATTTTATTATTGATATCTAAATTTTATTAAGCATAAAAGTTTAGTTATTATGGATTTTTAAAGATTAAGAATAGCATAATTTTAATTAATTGTGAATTTTCACAATTTATGCTATTATTAGAAAAATAAAAGTGTTTATGTTATTTTTTAAGCATGTTTTTCCTCATTAAATCATTTGTAAATGATTTATATATGAGAGATATTAATATAAGTTAAAAAAAAATTTGAAAATTATTTTCTGATTTTATTAGAATATTCGGAATTAAAAAGAAAAAAAAAATTGTGGAAATTATTTTTATTTTGTAGAATCTTCATCATTTGAAGCATCTTAATTTTTATATTAATGATGACTCATTTTTATGTTATTTTATACAATTGATTGAGCTGATAAATTTAATAATATTAGTCAACTAAATTAAAAATTAAGAGTGGTACATTATTTAGCATATTTGTTGAAGAAATTAGTATTTTAAATGATATTTAATTCAATTTTGGTGCTATTTGTCGCCTAAAACTTTTCTATAAATAGGAGCATTCATCAATGGTAGAATTACACCACAAAAATTCAGATTTTTATGTTATAAGAAAAAGAAATAGTAAGAATCGAGTTTTTAAGAGAGAAACCGAGCAATTTCAAGAAATATTTGGAGTAAGTTTCTTTTCTTATAAATAGAAGAGGTATGTATTCAAACTTTGATATCATCAATTATAGCTAAGAGTTATATGTGTTTATATGTGATTTTGATATGTTATCATGTTTAGAAATTATAAATTTTATATATATAAGTATATAAAATAAGATTATAAAGTAAGATTATTTAAAGTTCATGTTGCAGCTGCTTATGTTTGTTGTTTTTGACCAAGCTATTAAATTCCAAAAATTATGAAAATTTTTATATGAGATCATCATTATGCTGAGAATAATACTGGAAAGCTTTAGATTATTTGAAGTTAAAATGAACTTTATAGAAATCATTGATTAAGGTACTGTCCAGTGAAAAATCTGTATAGTAATGATGACTTGTAGTATTTAATTACACTATCTATTAATATTATTTTGAGTTGGAAATTTTATGGTCAATTCATATATTAGTTAAGAACTTCCAGTTTAAATTTTATCTTTATTGGACTTGTTTAGCATGAGATATAGATTTTTAAAAGCAAGCATACAAGTTAGTTGAATATTTTGTTATATTTTCAACTTTGAAATAATATATTTTAATATATGAGTATTATTTTAAAGTGAAATTTTTATGGTAACTTTATATAGATGTGGAGAGTACATATGTTAAAGTTAAGCTTAAAATGAGATGGTCATGAATAATTCTCATATAAGTGATGAGTAATTTGATGAAGTTTTGGTATAATATGTTGAGTATACAATTTTATAAAGATTGTATTAAGTATGACATATTAATATCAAGATTAAAAGTTATGATTAAAAGATGATTATGGCTTGAGATTATTTTCACTTTCAAGTTAATTAAGTGAAAATTTAGTATAAGTCAATATCTAAAAATTGGGAGATATGATGTATGATGAATTAAGTAGTTGATCAAGTTAAATTAAGATAGTTATAAATCATGTTGATGATGTTAGTAAAAGTAAGCATGTTTTAAGTTTAAATACTGAATCAAGTATAATGTGAAATATAGTTATTTTCACATTTGAGTTATGACATGCTAATTATAATACCATATTGATGTTTATGAAAACACGATTTATATATGGTTAAGTAATTGACCTTAAGTAAAAGTAAAAAGAGAAGTTAAGTATAAATTTGAGAAAAAAAAAAAAACAAGTTTAATGAATTTCTATAAGATTTGGATAAGTTAATAATTTAAAAAAAAATCTTATTGAGTATACGAGCATAATACTTAGTATATTTGTTTATATTTGATGTAACTTGCAGATACAGTACCAGTACAGCACTTATCGTATTTCAAATGATTTCAAAGACAAAAAGGTGGGGACCCTGAATGGGTATCACATTGAGTACGATATTGATGTCATATGGGATGAGGAAACTATCAGTTGTCTCAGAGTATATCCTAAAGTTTAAGATTATTACGCTTAGGATGAGGAGGCATTAATTTGTTCTCAGAGATTATATCCTAAGTTCTGATGGAGGCCGCCTGAGTTGCCTTAGAAATATCCATCAGAGTGTGCACACGTATCCAATTAATTATCGGCAAGAGAAGAGAAAAGTTTAAGTTACCGATCAGATATCGGTTTATGATTATCCATATTCGTTACTCACCCCCATGAGTTTTAGTTTCAGGTAACAGGTCGAAGAGGAGGTGTGAGTGGAGCAGTATTGGTGTAGATCGTGGACTCAGATGAAGACAAGCTTTGATGAGGACATTTATAACAGTCTGTAAAATTAACCACGTTTTCAAGTATTTCCGCTATGCACATTAAGTATTGAACTTGCATTTTAATAAATTTCAGATTTCAAGTTTTTACCATTATAAGAAATATGAATGCAAGTTTAAAGGAAATCTGTTTTATTTATATATAAAAAAGTATTAGACAAAAGTTTAAAGATAGACGGATCTTCAAGATGATGAGTTTGAGTAGCATCCCGAGTTAGTCGCAAAAGATTTCGAAAGAGTTAAAGTAATTTCGAAGTAAAAGTTGCGAAAAAGTTACTCTGATAAGTGGGGTGTTACAGTGTAGCCACGCGAAGTGATGGTCGAGCAAGCGCGCCTATGCTGAGAGATGTGAGGCCAACTGCAGGGCCGACCGTTGACTCGTACAAGGGCTGCAGCCACCATCACCGAACGCAGGAACTTCCCAGGCCAGTGTGTATGACCAAACCTCGACCTTGAAGTTGGTCTCGAAATAGGTGCACGGACGCGTCCCAGCGCCCCGCATATGCATCGCCAGCATGTTTGCCATCTCTCGGGTGACAGTGCATTAAACCCTGGATTGGCTATGTTCTTTTGGGTCGTTTAATCAGTATTCTAGGTGAAATTGTATGTTGACCTTTTGAGCCTTTCATCTCGAGCTTTAAACCGAGAGCTCCAATTTCCACTGAACCGTTGTATGAATTCCTTAATCAACAACTCTCGATATATGGGATTAGTTTCCTTTGCCACATGCGAGAATCTCTCGAGATGGCGAGATAAAAGTCCCGCATTGATTTTGACAGAATCTTGAGTCTCGATTGGAGACTATGTATACATCGTAGAGAGATCGAGACTTACGAAGAGGGAGAGGGTATTGGAGTTAGATCATTAGTATGGGAATGTCGAGTATCCCTAGTTGTGAGACCGAATCTGCGAAAAGAGATCATTACCGAACATCTAGTCGATACTTCCTAAACCGCATTCGAGATGTTACCCGTGTCGGCAAGGAATAAGGCTATGTCAACGGTATCAAAGTCGTGTGTTCTGAAGGTACCAAGATTGGTGATGTGAGATTGTTGATTGTTAGTCCGTTTGCATGAGGTTCCGTGGCGGCATGTTTGGCAGGGACGCACAGATCATGACGAGGTAGTAGACAAGTCTTCATGCGTGACCCGGGCACAAGACTGAAGCTCGATGCTATAAATCAACCATATAGGGTTAGACTATCGGAGTATGCTATCGTGACATGAAAGGACCGGTTAGGGTCTTGTGTATTGATAGATGAGTAGGGTGTGAGAAATTCCTTACCATGGGGAGGTACGCTGGTAACGATGGTTATCAAGCGACAACCCTAATGGTACCATATGAGGTTATTGGTACGGATAGGGGTGTAGTATGCCTTAGTTCTGTAAAGGGAAGAGGCTACAGCCACGATTATTTAATCCTAACCGAGTCCATGACTTAGCCTGATGGATGACTCCACCACCGATGCTTTCGAGGATGCATAACACGTTCTATACCTCATGATGGAGGGAACGTGTGCATGATCTCGGGGTACATGTTAACCCTGCAAGCTGTGTGATAGGATGAACCCTACCTGTATGGAGGTATCGGTGACCTGTTGGAACGGAGGGTCCATCAGGGAAAGGCCGGGAGGGGTGCTCGTCAAAGTCCAGTGTGGGGGTTGTCATGGCGAGGGCGAGGCGACTTGGGAGAGGGAGACCGAGATTCGGAGGAAGTACCCGAATTTCATGTTTTGATGTTCTCTCTTTTATTCTCGATTGTGTCATGTCATAGTTTGTTTTAGCAATTCCGAGGACAGAATTTTCTTTAAGGAGGGTAGGATGTAATGCCCCGCTCATATATTGGATTTTTTCTGAATTATTTCAATAAATGGCATTTTATTTTATTATTTATATGCCTTGATTATGTGCTTAGAATTATATTATTATGTGGATAATATAATTTTATATGTCGTTCGATTTTATTTTATTGTTCGTTGTTCGAAGTTTTGGTTTAATCGTGTAAACCAAATTGTTGTCCATTTTAATTTTTATTCGAACCATTGCGACCCAAACTCCGAACTGACCCGACCAGCCCCTTATTGAGTGACCTTCAGCCATTTTTAAATGAGTTGAACCGGTCCCTTTTTGTTCAAAATTGAACCGCCCCCTATGGTTTTAAAATTGTGGTCATATGTTGGATTTTTAAAATTCAAATTGTGTTAAGTGGTAGATAGACTTTTGACCAAGTCCTCCAACCCCTTAATCACGCCTATTCCACCCTTAAGCTCGGTCATGAGCAAATTTTAAGCAAGGAAAATCCTCCAACCCTTTAAGCACACCAATTCCTTTTCTCTCCATAAAAGACATGACTTTTTTCTCCCTCTCACTTCTCTTTTTACGTCGCATCAAAACCCTCGTTCTCTCCTCTCTATCTCACGCAAAAACAGAGAAGAAAATCCTTTGTCTTCCCCTAAATCCATCGCTGCACCTCTCCCCCTTAATACCTTCTCGTCGGCGCGCCACCGCGAGAGGATCACGCGCAAACTGCAGCCACAAGGAGCAGACCAGTTGCTGTCTGTTCGCCCTCAGTCCATCCCCTCATGACCAGCAGGCCCAAACCCATCCAAGGACGTTGAAGTGCGCCCCTATCGCTGCTGCACCACCCCACACGCGAGCGAGACGCGCATCGCCGTCGAAGCACGCGTACCCGCACGTGAACAGCCCGGTTCAACCCTTCTTGACTTCACCTTGTGTGAATTTCGTGAGAACGGTATTTGATGGCTGAAATCCCCTCTATTTATTTGTGTTATATGTGATATGTTGAAGTCCATGCTTGAATATATGATTTGAGTATATGTCTTCATGAGAAAATGCCATTTTGGTGTCCGTCTCTTTGGTTTGATGTCGAAACTGAAGGACATGGTTGAATTTCGTGGAAACCCTAGAGTTGTGAGTACTTTGGTGTGTCCTTGACCTGTTGGTGAAAGCCTTATGTCATTTTGATGATTGTGTTATGAGATATGGATTTTTGAAATCATGTGCTGCTGTACTTTGTAAAATTCATGATAACTCGAGTGCTGATGATATTTATATGAATTTTTGATATGTTGGCCCTCTGATGTTGAAATGTAAGTGGTAAAAATCCCAGGTCCAAATTCAATGTGTAACTAGACCAAATGAATTTAAGTTTTGGACTGCTTCTTGTAGACTTCATATAAAATCGAGTTTGAGGTGCTTTGATTTGAAATTCTGGGGATTGTCTTATGTTGCCAAGGTTGTCATTGTTTTAAAATATCAGGTCATAATTTGAAGGTTTGCCTAGGGAACTAAGAATTTCACATTATGACTGTTATTTTGCAAAAATTATTTCTCCAGGTTTAAACGAGTTTTAAGAGTCAACATCTGTAGTACTTGTGTATTTTTGTGTATATTTTGATGGGTAAAATTTCATTGAAAACGCACGAGTAAATTTTGAAAAGATCTGGTGGATATTGTTGCTAGCCTGTTTTTCCAGCGCCTGACGGCACCCTACCAGCGCCCAGGCCCGTGCCAGCGCCCCAGCAGCCCCGACAGCACCCAACCGAACCCCGTTTTGGCTCTTTCGGGACCCGTTTGACTTTCTTTTGACCCACCACTTTGTTTTACATGTTGATTGTGTATTAAATGATATTTAACTAGTTTATCGAGTCTAGACGTTTAAGCCAAAGGTTCCAAACTCCACTAGGAATTACATGAATCACTTAATCGATAACGTTTCGGCTAAGTGAATGTTGTTGTATGTGATTCTATGTGTTGGATAGTATGTTAATAGGGCTATGATGATTAATGTAGGTTCGACGAGCTGAGCCCTCGACCTAAGTTCCTGCCTTGTGTGAATTTGCTACTTCGGTATCCAGGTGGGTTGTATTATAAGAATTTCTATGCCATAAATTATCTATGTCTTGTTGGGTTGGTATGATCAATGTATGCATGTGAACCATGTAGCCTATCGATGTGTGTTGTTTCATCCCTTGGTACGGCTGTCCCCGTCGATTTAGTACGGTGCCCTTGTGAGGCAATCTCCTTAAGTCCTAATGAAAGGCCGTGTCGTGGGTTGAGGCCACGACATGTACTCCCACCGTTAGGGTAATGAATCCTCTTTCCGTGGCTAATGAAAGATGTGCACACAGGAGTAAGGTTATTATGTGAACTAGTTTTTAACCCGTGCATTTGCACGGAAAACAATATAATAGAATAAAAAATAATAAAAATATATAAACAATAGTAAAAATCATAATATAATCATTGGAAAAATGTTCTAAGAAATAATAACTAAATATTGTTAAACAATTTTTTATATACAATGTTTGTGGTTTTTCTATCAACAATTTTCATCACTACAAATCATATCTTCAAATTAAGACATATAATGGTTTTAATTGTTTAAATAATTATTGTATTTTGTACTATAGATCATATAGGAAATTTTAAAAAAAAAATACTAAAAAAATACCAGCAAAATATTACAAAATAAATAATTGTATTTGGTTGATAAATAATGATATATGCCAAATATTTAAGACATTTGAACAAAATGACAATTTTTGGGCCATAAAGAAATATATTGATTGAATGATAAAAAAAGCCCAAATTAGAAGTCCACTTAATTTTTTAGGGTAGCCAAAATCAAATATAAAACAAGTCAGTGATAACATGACTATAAATAGAGATAAACTCCTTGAGAGTGATGTAAGCTGTTTTTTTTGTTTGATGTCGACGCTTTTCTCGTTATTCACTCTGTCTAAAACCCTAATCCTTAACCCGATATTACGACAAACTCGGCGAGATTCAATACAAAACAACTGTTTTACCAGAGATTTTCTCCCGATAAAGGCTTAAAAAATTAAAAAAAAAAAAGACATCCGAGAATGTTGTTTTTGTGACCAACAGTAGTGATCGAAAAATAAAATATTCGTCCCGATTTATTAATCTGTGTTGCTAAATCTTAACAGGTCGGTCAAAATCGGGCGATAATATTACAAATCTATGATGAGCTGAAATATTTTTTGTTAAACGTAGTTTTTATTTTTTATTATTTTCAATTATATGTGTCGTTTTCCGAAATTCTTTGTGAATAAGCTTCAAGATATATTATATTTTATACATAATTCGAAATTATTTAGATGTTTTTCAAAATCGTTTTTCGAAGAGAACATGACATTGCTCGAACTTTTTCAAACTTTTATGTATTTTGTTCAGAGTTTGAAAAAATATGTAAGTTTCTAACAGATATGTTCAGCTCTACTAACAAATATATATATGTAAGTTTATAACATATCTGTTCATATCTTTTTATAACATACATATGTAACTTTTATGTATTTTGTTCAGATTTTGAAAACTAAATAGTTCAATTCTTTGTCGTCTTTCTCATCATATTAGTAAGTGAAGCTTTGCTAACACTTGTTCAAAATCGCTTTTCGAAGTTATTCAAAGTCTTTTGCCGAAGTTTTTCAAATTTTTTAGTATTTTGTTCAAAATTTGGAAATATTAGGTAAGTTTATAACAAATCTGTTTAGATATATTTATCGCATATTAGGAATTTCTTGTTTAATGTTTAAAAGAATCTGTAGGAATTTTTATTTTTAAAACTTTTACGCAAAAAAATCGATTTTAAAATAAAGGAAGATGTCTTGGTAAAAGTTGAATATGTTGATAATGATAGAGAAATCAAATTATTTTTCTTTCTATATTGTATAGTGTTAAATAATGTTCCACATAATTTGCTGTGTTTTTAATTTTGATTTTTTCATATAAATTTGACTTTTTTTTGTTGATTATTAATTATGGTTGATATTTCTATATTATGCAACAATCTGCCCTTACATACAATGCCTTGTCAATTCTCATTCTTTGACTTTGCCAATTTCCGTTTAATATGACTTTTCTGTTGCTGAAAGTATGTTTTTAATGCATTAAAATATTGATGTTTTAGATATATTTTGATGCTATAATCATGCAGAAATTTGTCCCGCCACTTTTTTCTTAAAGAGGAATTGTTTAATGAAAATTAATCATTTTTATATTTATAATTGTGAAATAATGTTTTTTTTCACGGCCAACAGTTATTTTGTTTTAATGAAAAATATGAGACAATTGATTCAAGACACTTTTTAATTTATAAAAAAAGAATGTTGATTGCGATAATTAAATATGCAGAAATCATGCATTTTATTGAATAGTAGTAATATAAAATATTTTATTATTACTACCAAATAGAAAGTCAAAGAATGTTAATTTTGCACTATTAATTATGATCATATGGATTTAAATACATATGTTTTTTCAATGAACTTTTTAACTGATAATATTGACAATATAGACTTTGCTATAATAATTATATAGACTGTGTTATAATAATAATTTATTTATTTAATTCATATTTCATCTTATTATGCGTATAGTCTAAATTTATAAATTATATGTCATTTAAATGTATCTATACTACTAATTTATAAGGTTTTACCATTTGGGGAGCTAAATTTTTAATTTTAATTATGAAACTAATCTTTCTTATCATTTTGTAGTTATATATTTGATTGAGTATGGCTGGAAATTAAATTACAAAAAAAATAATTTCATTTTTTATATTGTAATGTAACATGATATGTATTATAATGTTTGTAATTAATACATTTATTAATATTTCTTATAACTTTAATTGCTTATTCAATTCATAATGAAATAAAATATAATAATATATAGTTTCTGCACAACAATAATGACTGTCACGTTTATATATATAAATGAGAATAAGAAACATAAATGTGGGATTAACTAAAAGAAACTTTTGTAATTTAGTCATTAACTAATTAAGTTTAACTAAAAGAAACCTTCTTAAATGTGAGATTAATGAGTAATTAATTAAAAAAATGTAACTTCTTTTGGAGGGAAAATGAAAATGTTTTTATTAAATGTTTTATTAAATGAGGTTAGCTAGCAATTATATATATATAGATAGGAGATGTGACAAGATTGATTGATTTATGTTCATGTTGCGACCATACCCTTCTATCATTATATATATGGTATATGTGCATAGCGGTGAGCACCGCGGATTCCATATTGTGCTCATCCCCACTTTTCTTCCCAGGTTGAGCAGGTGGCAGGAATGACAGTGAGGGGACGAGTGGCTGGTCCTTTGCTTATGTTTATTTGCTTCCGCATAATGTTCTATGAACATGTTAATTTGGTCTTATGAACATGTTTCTTTGGTTTCTTAGACATGTTAAATTGCTTTCAAACTATGACTCATTGAAAATGTTGGGATTCTAGATCGTTTTGAAACCCTATGATTTGGTTCGTTTCATTTTAAAACATGTTGATTTGGATATTCATTTTTATGTGCTTCTTGAATATCATGTTGAATTTGGTTATTCATGTTGATGTGTTATGTTGAATATCATGTTGAATGTTATATATCGGCATAATGAAATCCACGTGAAAAATCGGGTAATGAATCCCCGTGAGTTCAAATATGACTTGAACTATGATAATGCCCATGTTAAAGTTGATTTCGAAAAATGAATTTCGAAAATGTTATCTTGATTTTTCTGAAAGTCCGGAATTTCTTTAAAATCAAAGTGGGGCGTTACAGGCCGAAAAGAATAAATTGCACCGGTGGTATGCAAGAAGTTGGACCGAACTCTAAGTTCGAGAAGAGGAACAAAATCGAGTAATATAACAAAACGACTTAAACATAAATTTATGTGATTGAACAAGAAATAATAGGTAAACCAACTTATCGAATTAATTAGACGGAGTCATCCAAACAATCAAAATAACTTAAACGAAGGCTCGAGATTCGGATATAATACAAGTAGACGATAATGCGTACGAAATTGATCGACACGAGAGATCATAAAGACGAGGATATCTAAAAATAATCCGCATGAGCTAGAACAAGGATTTTCGCCGAGCAAAATAACCTAAAAATATAAACGAGTCGAAAACTTAAAATACACTGTTTCAGCTAAAACGAATGGGGCACTACAACTGTCCTCCATTAAAGGTTGAAAATTTACAGTGGACATTGTCATATTTCAAAGGCATGCAGTTCCCAACCTACTCACTATGCTCAACAAGTATCTGCTTGATCTTTGGACACCACTTCTCTGTCCATTTTAGTTCTGCCATATTTATGTTCTGCTGCATTTTGGTGATGAGATACTGCCTTAAGTCATTAGAGCAAAGTCAACACTGGTTTTTCCCTAGCCTATAATATGTTGTTGAATACTTCACACACATTATTCAACAACAGATCACATTTAGCGTCATAACTGAAATAACTTTTGCCCCATTGCTCAGGCTGGTTACCACCTACCCAGACAGCTGCCTCAGGTGATAGAGACTCCATGTCTTTAATCTGGTGTCTGAACTCTTCAACAGTGGTTGCATTAGCACACCTCCATAAAGCATTTTTTTTTATCTGACCCCCCTAAAACCAACATTTTGGAAGTTGGAGTTAAAATTCCTCACATAAAACCTATGAAAACTACCAAGTAAAACTTCATTAAATGTCTGAATTAGACCTTTTTGCTTATCTGATATAAGTGTACAATCTTCTTGTTCTTTAATTTCATGATCATTCTTCAGCAAAATCAAAAACCACTCCCAATTCTCTTACTAAACCTGTGTTCATCATTCTCGTTTTCTTCTGTCCCTAAAACAACTATTGAACCAGGATCAGACCTCAACAATTCCTCCTTATAATCCCACAACTTATTGTATTGCAGATTAGAGGTACCCTTAATCACATTTAAAGCCCTTTGTTTTGTTCTATCTGCCTGATGTTTAGAAACATTAACTCCAATGTCTTTCACAACCTCTTTTCTCCATGGTTTAACTTTTCTACCAGGTTCAGTCTTAAAGTCATCAATGTACTTCTCAGTCAACCAAGATGATTTAATAGTTTTTACATAAACAGAAGCACATGTGTGTTTAGCATTCATTTCTTTCTGTAAGAAGTTGAGTCCTTCACTTGAACAAGGTGAATTTTCCAAAGGACAACTTTCTTTCACATAAACCTCATAAACTATGTACTTATCATTTTTTTCTAACTTCACTGTTCTTTCGGTTTTGATTGCAAATGAGGTGACAACTTTCTTAAACACAGACCTACTGCTAAACAATATGCCTATTTTAAATGAGGGATTAAATGCAGGATCTGGATTGAACAAAGAGAACTCATCATCAGACAAATTATCATCCAAAACTCCATTAGCATTAACAACATCAGCCTCAGAACATTGACTATCCTCATCACCAACAATCTCAGATTCATTATTTCTTTCAGGTTTTTCATCAACAGTAGGATCATTACTAAAGGTTTCAGAAACATGTTCATTATCATTTAGAGGAATCTCCTCAACATGTTCACAATCATTTGCAGAAATGTTGTAATGCCCCGTTTATTTATGGAATATTTGGGAATTAATTTGTCATTATTGTTATTATTATAATTATTATTACTATTATTATTGTTTAATGTCTAAATATTTTCTTTCTGTCTAATTGTAAAATTACATTAAATGCCTAAAAGTCTATATATTATTTATTTGTTAAATTGTAATTGATTTCATAAATGTATTATTATTATTATTATTATTATTATTATTTTTTATTATATTAAGTATGTATAAATATATTATACTCGGTCTATTTAAATTATCGCGTTATCCACCGAGTTTAATATGGTCATGTCGAGCCCGAGGAAACTGAGAACCCACACGCCTAGCCGCATCGAGCCTTATTATTTTTTTCTTAGCCCGAAAGAGCTAAATATTCGGACCCTTTTTGTTCAAGTATTATCGGCCCGTAAAAGCCCTTTTATTCCCGGCCCTTTTAGCAATTATGAAGCGGACCTTAAGGTCTTGTTTTTGGCTCATATCTTGGTATTATCTGGCCCATTTAGAACAAGTATTTGCGCCCAATATCTTTTTCCAAGTCGAGTCGGCATAGCAGAAGAACCCTTTCTTCTTCAATCTCAATCTCGCCAAATTCGCCGCTAACATCAATCAATTTCCTAATCCCGTCGAGCCTTAATGGATCGATATATCGCCTAAATCCCATCCTTCCATCGCCACAATCCATAACAGCCCTTGTTCGATTTTCGATCCCATCGAGATATTCCTAGCCATCGCCGGCAATCTACCATAGCCACGAATGTCACGGGGCTGCAACTCTGATCGCCACCACCATCGACGTCGTCTCCTTGCCGCGAGCCCTCCGTCATCGCAGCAGCAACCGGTGACCAGACCTCCCGGCGAATCGCTGCTCCCTCTCCACCGTCGAGCTTTTTCCTCCGCGCGCAGAAGACCCCGCACAGTAACTCCGGCGAGCGACCATCGACGCTCCTCCTCCGCATGCGACCCCTTCCGATGAGCGAAAACAGTCATCCAAGCGCACCAAACAGTGGCCCTTCACCGACGACTCACCACAGCAGCGACCCTTCCGGCGAACCTCCATAGCCGTGTGCCCTGTTTTCGGCAACCGCACATGACGAGCAGCAGGTCCCCGACGACTCGTCTTCAGCCACAGCTCCTCCACGAGACGAAGCATCGTCGTCGAACCATTGCCACCTCGTTCGCCGCCGCTAGCCACCGCGTGTTAGCCGTTGTCCCCGTTCGCCTCCTTCATTCCGTTTTCGAGCCTATTCCCGAGAACAATACCTAGTCGAACCCCGTCTCGTTAAATCATGTATAATGTTTGCGCTATGTGTTTAATTGACGTGTTGTGCTTACCTTGCGATTTAATGTACACGTTATGGTGTTATGTGAAAAATTAGATTTTAATGTGTTGTTTGTGTTTTGTGGACCTCTTCGATTTTGAGAAAATCGAGCGAGACCTCGAACCTCGTGTAAGACTGTGGATTTTGGAACCATGTCGAGTCCTTGGCCTTATGGGAAGGCCTCGGATGAGAGTTACATGTTATGAATCATGTGTGATCTTATCGAACTAGTATACTCGCTGTTCTAGTGTTAAAATTGTTAAAAATTGTGTACTGCTCGGATTGCCTTGCAATTTTGAGGGTCATGTCTTCTACTGAGCTTCAGACTTGTGTAAACATTTCATAATTTTTCAAGGCCTGCAGTTGTTTTAAATAAATAAAGTGATTTCTGGGCAGAAACATAAATGCATAATAAATTGGTCCGTTCTCCAATTGTGCTGAAATTTGAGTATGTTATGCCTCTGTCATGTTTATGCATTGTGTAAAATGTTTAGTAGTTTTGGACTAAGTTTGATAGGGTAAATAATTTATTTTGTGAATCTGCATAAAGTTGTTTTAATTATGATAAATCGGTTTATTGCTGAAAAATTCTGATATTTGGCTGAGATGCCTGTTTTATGTGGATTTTCAGGCTGTAAAAAGATTAGAATTTTTAGAGTTCAAATTCGTTCGGTTTTAGTTGAAATTTGAAAACTGCTGAAATTTGTATGAATTTTTAAAATTCGTACAGTTAATGTCCATGGCTAAAACTTTTATATGTTGTCTCCCACATGTTGTAGTTTGTGGTGTTAAAATATCTGGTCCTGATTCGTTCATTAGGTTTGGATGTAAATTTATGTTCGTTTTTGCTGTTATCTAGTAGGAATTTTATAAAATCATGTACATTGAACTTGAGGCTGAAACTTGGTGGTTTTTCTAAGTACTGGGAGGTATATTTTTTTATTAAAATTTTAGAGTATAATTCATAGGGCAACCGGACCAATTAGTTTCATGTGATTATTGGTTATTATTTTCAAAATATGATTTTGAAGTTAAAATCTGTAAATCGACTTGCTTTCCATTTCCTTGTGTGTTTGATTTGGTCAATCCTTAGTTGGATTTATGTGAACTCCCATATGTGGTTTGGTTGAGTGTTGTACCGAGTCTAAGTGTTCCAACGTCCACAGGACTTCACGAACAACTTAGTCGAATCAAGCTCGATTAAGTCTGATTTGTGTTTTCCGTTTAAATCAAGATATTGAATGTAGGATCTTGACTTAATGTAGGTGTTTGAGGAGTCAAGCCTCAACCTACGTCCTTTCTGAATTTTCTATCGTCAATCCAAACTACGAGGTGGCTTATTATTCTAAAATTTGCTATGTTGTAAATGTTAATAATGTATAATTTGTGGTATGATCAATGTATGCATATGAACCATGTAACCTTCGATGTGAGCTGTACCGACCGTCGAACAGTTATCCCCATAGCTATAGAACGTACCCGATGGGTAGTCTCCTTTATTTATGTATGGCCGTAAGACTGGGGCATGGGCCCTCGGCTGGTGATCCCCGTTTGTAAGACCAATTCGTAGGTCTTGGCCGGCGGGGTGGTTTACTCCTACTGGCTGGGCATCATCAAAAGACCAAGGCGTAGGTTTTGGCATTCGAATCGAGTATCAGCAGTAGTCTATGCGTAGGTGTGCACATGAGGGTGACTCTGGAATAGGAGATGGGATAATAAATTGATTTGTATACATGCTGCGACCATACCTGACTTATTTATGATTACTGCTTTTTATATTGATTAATGTTTACTGCATAGTAGTGAGCACTACGATTTCCAACTGTGCTCATCCCCACCTGAAATTAACATTTCAGGTTAAGCAAGGCGGGTACGATGGTGGAGTAGAGCGAGTGGTGGTCGGTCTATGAGACCGATTTTATTAGTTGTTGTGCTTCCGCGTTATGAACTGAATTATGATTTATGAACTTGGGATATTTATGCATATATGATTTTCGGATATTATGATTGAAATAATGTTAAGGAGATGCTCCTTAGATTCTATGATTATTGTTACAACCCGGTTTGGGTGGTTGATGAACTTTTGGAAACCCGTATTGGGAGTTGGAACTATATTGATGTTTGATGTTGAATATTAGTAACGCTACAAATGTTTGAAATAAAATTTGACAAATTTATTCTGATTTTTCTGAAAGTTCGAAATTTTCTTAAAATCAAAGTGGGGCGTTACAGTTTGGTATCAGAGCCAGTCTGCGTTTCTGTAGTATATAACCACTGGTACACGTGAATTATGAGAACTCTGTGAAATACTTGCATAAAATGATGTAGTATATGACCACTCGCTTCCGTCGTGCCGCACCAACTCAGGTATGAATACTTGAGTAATATTAAATTGTTTATGTGAAGTGTGATGATATTATGAGATGTAAACCGGGGCTTAGGAATTTATCCTCCTACTTTTAAACGTTCTGGAACTCTAGATGAGTGGCGAACCTTAGTTGTATGACTTGAACTCTAGCGATATAGAGTTAAGTTTTAACTTGGGATTTAGTTTGTTTAGAAATTCGATATGATGTTATCGAGCTGAATTCTGTGTATAACAGTCCACTCGATGTATTTTGGAGTTTTCGAATGAGAACATTGTTTAGAATTGCCTTGTAGGCAAGTTCAAAGTTGTTTTGAGACCCTTGTCTGTTATCCAATTTTCGCGATTTCGCTAGATTTTTCCTCCCTGGCATAGAATTCCAGATGGGATTTAGGCTCGACATTTTTATTGTTTCATTGCCCTTATCTTTTGACGTTTGTTTCGTGATACCTCTAATGGAGCAATAGACACCGGAAGTTGCAATCGACCGAATTCTTTTCTTGTTTTATTTGGGTATGATCAAACTCCTACCTTGGTTTCACTGTGTAAGTAATTTTTTTCAAGCTTCCCGAACATAAATTTCGTTTTCTCTTAAAGTTTAGCCGATTCTTTTTTATCTTAGGTTGGGTATTGACTTCATTTTGGGAGAATTGATTGGAAATAAGAGTAAGCACCTTTTTGTTTCTGCTTGTCTTTATTTGTTCGCGAAGTATGAGAGTTTCGTTCGAATGCCATCGCTAAAATATCACGAAGACTCGAGGGCACCACTTTCGTGAATAATAATTTATTCACGCTCGGCATCGAGATGAACGCACGGGAGCAGAAGCCAGCACAATTTGGTTCGATGAAAAAGATGGAGTGTTTTTCCACCTTAAAAGATTATGCAGAAATCTTTTAAGGAGAATAGTCGAGTCTGGAGCAAGCACATCGTGCAGTGCGTGTAACGCCCCGTTTTATTTTAAAGAATTTCCCGAACTTATTTAATAAAAATCAGAGTTATTTTTTTTTTTTTAAATCCAAATTAAAACGTCTATCGAGAAACGGGCGCTACTTATTAACCACCGCAAATAAACACATCCAATCAATCAATCCAATGAACCTACACATGTTCGATCTATCAAAATGACAATCTCATAAATCATAAATTTCAAAATCATTTCCAAACGACTAGCATGAAATCAAGGTTCAAACGAAACTCAAACATAGTTCGAAGGCTAAGAAATAAATAATCCAAAGTACGGTAGCAAATAAATAAATAATAAGTTCATGCGGAAGCATAAGATTTTCAACACATAATGACCACCATCTCGCTCGTCCTATGCCACCGCCTCCAGCTCGTCTCAACCTAGAACAAAGGAAGAGGGAAGACAACAAAGAAAATAATGGGGGTGAGCAACCAACTAGCTCACCATTATCGCACAGTATCCCGTATAATTATTTTTAAAAGCAGTATCACGGTAAAATAGTATCAGTATCGGTATGCATAGAATTCATAGCCTAAACCCCCTACCCGGCCCTATCACAAACCTCTTATGCACATACAACAACCTTCCGGATACAACGGCATGGCTGTAACTAGAAACCGTCCCACCCCCGGGCACAACGGTTCGTAGGATCCTTTCCAGGAGACAGCAGAGATGTTTTTCCCCTTCCGGATACGACAACTTGGGGCGTCCCTACCGGATACAACAGGCAGGCGACCTCCTACTGCTTTCGCATTCATCAAAGGCACTATCGTTCGGGACACTTAGACTAGAGTTCTTATGCATACAAAAATTTTCAAAAGAAACACTACACGAAATAATAAGTACGATAAATATAGAATACATCATAAATGTACCCACCTGATTACAGCAACAATTCAAAGTCACAAATCTCGAAATGAGGCGAGGTCCACACCTCTAGACACCTACATTAAGTCCAGATACTAAAGTCAACACTTTAATCTAGAACTATGTAGAAAATCCACAAATTGATTTAGCCGAACTTGGTTCGACCAAGTTGTTCGTGAAGTTCTGTGGATATGGGAACACTAGGACTTAGACTCGATCAAACCACATATTCAAGTTCACATAAATGAAAGTGAAAGACAAACAAACGAGCCACAAGTAAACACATGGCACATTTGGTCAACAACACTTAAAAAATTTCAATATAGAAAAACAATTTCCCAAATTCACACTTGAATTAGAAGGTGTATCAAATCAATGAGTTAGGTTCTGACGATTTTACATAAATTTCACATCCCAGTTCTAAGTAAGATCACCCAATTTCAACTTCAAACTTCTTATGCATAATTTTATATAATTCATACAAGTTTTTCAACAAAAACAAGTTTAAATTAAAAGCACATGATAATGGACGATTCAGGCTATGAAATTTTTATCTAAAATACTACAGCATGTGAACAGTAAAACATAAATTTATCAGCCTTCAACACTCAGTATATCAATTTATAAAATTAAAACAACATTCAGCCAAATATCACAATTATATCAAAACTGATCACAGCTGAACTCCAAAAATTCTAAACGTTTTACAGAATGCTAAACATCACATAATCAGCACCTCCACAAATTTTCCGAATTTTTTAGTTTCAGAAAAATTTATTATAATTATAAAAAATTTGGGCAGAAACACCAATTAAATCATTAACCCTATCAAACCAAGTCTAAAAATTCCAAAACTTTTACACAACACATAAATGTAACAGAGACATGTCATACTCGAAATTTAGCCAAAATGGAGCACTACAAAATTATTTATGCATTTTACAAGAAACTGAACAGAAATCAAATTAATTTTTAAAATAGCTAAAGACCTTTAAAAATCACGAAAAGTTTACACCAGCTACATATTCATCAAAAACAGCTGTTCCTAAAATTTCAAGGTAATCGGACTAGTATTCAATTTATAGTGAATTTTTCATTCCAAACAGCCAATATAAACTTCGAAAAATCATAACGGCAATGTACACCTCCAATCGACACAAGGTCAGTGCCATTGTGTTCGAAATAATCCTAAGTTCCTAAATCCACAGAAATTCATCACTTATCTTCAGTTCTCGTTCGATTCGCACGAATCGACGAGTTTCACATAAAATCACGACGATACAATCACTAGCAACCATAATCATATAACATCATAACACATATATTAATTTAACGCACACACCAGACACAACCGATCATAATATTATTCACGTAATATTAAACAAGGAGTCGAGAATCAATACTGTTCACGGAAAACGAGCAAGAAGGGTTCGAATGGGCTCAACGGATGCTCGCGTCTCTCCGGGAGAAGGAGAGCTCGTCGTGCATGAGGGAAGTCGCTGCCACGAGAAATAGAAGCAAGTCGTGTCAGCGGCGAAGGGGGTGCTCGTCAACCGCTGCGCGTGGTCGCCGGAAGTGGTCTGATTGCGGCGGCGCGAGGAGGAGCAGGTTGTCGAAAAATCACATTCGAAAGTGGTCACGTCGTCGGGGCTCGCGGGCTGCTCGAAGGACGAACAGAAGTCGCCGGAACTCGCTGCAAGGGGTCTCCGAAGATCGCTGCGCGAGTTGCTGAGCGCTGGTTGCTCCGCCGACGATGATGGTGGTGAGACGAGGAGGTGACGACGATGACGATGGACTGAACGGGAGGTTGATGATGATCGGACTGATGATGGTGATCGGATGCAGGACTGAACGAGCCAATTGGGTGAAGAAAGTGACGACGGGAAAACAGAAAAGAAAAAGAAGCAAGAGAGAAAGATGATGAGATCGGGAAACAGATTTGAAAAAAAATCACAAAAGCTGCGCGATGAGGGATCTAGAGATGAGGAACGAGATGGACAAAAATATATATATACACACACTAGGGTTAAGGAAAAGTCTTGTTGTCCAACAAATACAATCTCCATACACACGTTGCACACGTGAAAGAAAAAGAGGAGAAAAATCTGTCGGGCCGGGCCCAACTCGGGTCGCGGGCTAATGTGGGCCGGGGCACCGGTTCAATACATGCGGTTCTCTCGGGCTCAAACTCTCGATTTATTTTGGCAAAAAACAAATAGCTCTATTCGCGAAAATATTCTCGGGCTCGGTAACGAATTCAAACGCACGATAAAAATAAACAAACAATAAATTTATTTTACATATTTCAATACACATTATTCACATTTAATAATAATAAAAATAATCACGAAAAACAATTAGAAAATTAAACATTTCGCATTTAATCACATTTTGGCAATTAATAATATTATGGCATTCAAGAAAAATAAATATAAATATTATCACCAAAGTAATAATAATAATAACAATAAAAATAATAATAATATTCTCAAATAATCCACAAATAAACGGGGCACTACAGTCTACGCACCTAACATAGGATTCAGTCCTCGGAATTCGAAAGAAAACAAAGATCACTAGAACACGAAAGAGTACAAAGGAGATCAAAAAGCGAAGCTCGGATATCTCCTCCTAATCTCGTCCTCCTTCTCTCAAGTCGCCTTGGACTCATCGTGTCGGCTCCACAGCACCTTCACCAAACTCACTGGTCGGTTCCTTAGCTGATGGACCTTCTGGTCCAGTACGGCAACCGGCACCTCCTCAAAGGTGAGGTCTCGCTCGACCTGCAGCTCGCCGAAGTCCACCACGTGGTCAGGGTCATGTACATATCTACGTAGCATGGAGACATGAAACACATCATGCACCTCTGACAAGTCCGGTGGTAAAGCTAGCCGATACGCCAAGTTCCCGACTCGAGCTAGGATCTCGAAGGGTCCGATATAGCGAGGCTGAAGCTTCCCCTTCTTCCCCAAGCGAATCACACCCTTCATGGGCAAGACCTTCAGAAAGACGTGATCACCAACAACATACTCGTGCTCTTGTCGCTGCCGATCGGCATACACCTTCTGCCTCTCCTGGGCAGACCGGATATGCTTTCGGATCGCCTCAACAGCTTCCGAAGTCTTACGAATGAACTCTGGACCCATAATCTTCCTCTCTCCGATCTCATCTCAATACAAAGGTGTTTGGACCTTCCGTCCATACAAAGCTTCGTAAGGGGCCATCTTGATCGAGGAGTGGTAATTGTTGTTATAAGACAACTCGACCAACGGGAGCGCAGTCTCCCAAGTCAGGCTCCGGTCCAAGACCACAGCCCTCAATATGTCCTCCAAATACTGGATCGTTCGCTCCGACTGACCATCTATCTGTGGGTGAAAGGCGGTGCTGAACTCCAACCTCGTCCCTATGGCTCGGTGTAGAGTCTTCCAGAACTGGCTCGTGAACTTCGGGTCACGATCAGACACAATCTCCACGGGCACTCCATGAAGTTTGACGATCTCGTCAACGAACAACTCGGCATACGCACTAGCCTTCATAGTCGTCCGGATGGGCAGAAAGTGGGCGCACTTCGTGAGTCGATCCACAATCACCCAAATAGAATCATGACCGGATCTCGATCTCGGTAAACCCACCAACAAATCCATCGTGAGTCGCTCTCACTTCCACACGGAATCTCAAGCGGCTGCAACAATTCTCTCGGTTTCTAGTTCTCAGCCTTCACCTGCTGACACACTAGAAAACCATTCACGAAACGGGCTACCTGCCTCTTCATACCTCGCCACCAAAACGACTTCCGGAGGTCCTGATACAACTTCGAGCTACCAGGATGGATGGTGTACGGGGCACTATGGGCTTCTCTCAATATCTCTTTTCGCAACTCCCAACCTTCGGAACACATAGCCTCCCCTCGAAGGCTAATGCCCCATCAGATGTGACTGCGAATCCTCCAACTCGAACGGCTTCCATCAATTCCTTCATCCGGCATAGGAAACGACCATTCGGCTGCTCGGCGACAATTCTCTCACGAAGAGTCGGTCCCACAACCAAGGCGGTCAACACACCTCCGACTGTCGAAGTCGACTCCAGTGCCTCTAGCTGTAGTCGCTTGAACTCCCGAACTAGGACATCTTGCCCGGTGAATAAGTAAGACAACTGGCCATGACTCTTCCGACTCAACGCATCGGCGACCACGTTAGCTTTCCCGGGATGGTAGCTTATGGTGCAGTCGTAGTCCTTGACCAAATCAAGCCACCTCCTTTGGCGCATATTGAGCTCCTTCCGAGTAAAGATATACTTCAAGCTCTTATGATCGGTGAAAATCTCACACTTGCCTCCATAGAGGTAGTGCCGCCAAATCTTCAAGGCGTGGACAACTGCAGCTAACTCAAGATCATGAGTGGGGTAGTTCTGCTCGTGAGGCTTCAACTGCCTCGAAGCATAGGCTACGACCTTCCCTTACTGCATTAGGACACATCCCAAATCCATCTTCGAAGCGTCACTATAGATGGTGAACTCCAAAGTAGGATCGGGAATCGACAAGACGGGTGCGGTGGTAAGTCTCCTCTTCAACTCTTGGAAACTATCCTCGCACTCGGAACTCCACTCAAACCTCACGGCCTTCTTCGTAAGGTTGGTTAGGGGTCGGGCTATCTTCGAGAAGTCCTCGATGAACCTCCTATACTATCCTGCTAACCCCAGAAAACTACGAACGTCGCTGGCACTTCTTGGTGTTTCCCACTTGCTCACAGCCTCGATCTTGCCGGGATCCACCTCAATGCCTCTAGCTGTCACAATGTGGCCAAGGAATTAAGGCCACACGATCCAGCCAGAACTCACACTTCGAAAACTTCACATACAGCTTCTCGCTGTGAAGAGTCTCCAGCACAATCCTCAGATGCTCCTTGTGCTGATCGATGTCCCGAGAATAGACCAGAATGTCATCGATGAAAACGATAACGAACTGGTCCAGATAAGGATAGAAGACCCTATTCATAAGGTCCATGAATACTGCTGGCGCATTGCTGAGTCCGAACGGCATTACTACAAACTCGTAGTGGCCATATCGGGTACGGAACGCAGTCTTAGAGATATCCGACTCCCGGATCTTCAGCTGATGATAGCCAGACCTCAAATCAATCTTCGAGAAGACACTGGCTCCCCTCAGCTGGTCGAAGAGATCCTCAATACGAGGAAGAGGGTACTTGTTCTTAACCGTCAGATGGTTAAGCTCGCGATAGTCAATGCACATGCGCATGGATCCGTCTTTCTTCTTCACGAATAGGACGGGCGCACCCCACGGAGAAACACTCGGTCGAATAAAACCGAGCTTGAGCAGTTCTTGGATTTGGGCCTTGAGCTCTTGAAGCTCCTTCGGCGCCATACGATAGGGAGCCTTAGAAATGGGGCCGACTCCTGGGACTAGATCGATGGTGAATTCAACTTGACGGTTGGGCGGTCCTCCGGGAAGCTCGTCGGGAAAAACATCAAGGTACTCACAGACGATGGATACTCTCTCGGGTGTACGCTCATCAACGGCATCGGACACCATAGAGACGAGATAGCCTTGACAGCTACCCTTGGAAAGGCTCTTCCTAGCTTGCAAAGAAGAGATGACTCGAGGCACAGTCCTCGAATTCACCCCATAAAAGACAACAGGCTGATCAGAATTGGGGAAGAGGGTGACTTCACGCTCCTGGCACCAGATATCGGCTCGATAACGAGTGAGCCAGTCCATGCCCAAGATCACGTCGAAGTCTCGCATTTCAATCACATAAGCATCCGCTTTGAGCACTCGCCCACCAATAGAAACAGGAAGATCACGAACCAGAGAATCAGACATAATAGTTTTTCCCGAGGCTAGGCTAACCTCGAGAGGATCAACTTAGCAAGTATTCACAAAAGATAGGGCCTCAAGACATTGGGATGAAATAAACGAGTGGGTTGCTCCAGTATCACACAAAGCAAAAACAGGCACGTTGGATAACGAAAGCATTCCGGACATAGTACCTGTGTTGTTGGCCGCCTCGTCATGAGTGATGGTGTAGACACGAGCCTGGCCTCCAGTCCTCTGCTGGTTAGGTGGGGGCTATCTGGGCTGCTGCTGCTGGTTCGGCCTCCTTGGCTCTGGGCAGGTGCGGGAGAAGTGGCCCTTCCTCTGGCAGTTGAAGCAAGTTATGTCGGCAGCCCGACACGCATTGGCTTCATGAACTAGCCCGCATGCTCTACACGGCGGGGTCCCAGCAGGAATTTGGCGGAGGGGTTGGACAAGCTGTGCAGAGGCTGCTGCTGAGGCTGGCGCGGACCATGGTTAGGGCGCTTGCCCTTCTTGCGGTTCGGTTGGTCATTCTTCCTCTTGCCAGAGCTAGAGGACGGCGGAGCTGAAGCATACGGAACCGGATACGGATAAGGCGCCTGAGCAATGAGCGGCGGCTGATAAGACAACGGCGGAATGAGAGGGGGTACAGCCTGGGCAGGCTGAGCAGCATGATAAAAAGAAGGAACAGGATCTGTTGGGACGAGAAGGCTCTCCACTCTCTGAGTCCGACTGACGGTGTTGGCATAAGACATCAGTCCTTGACTCCCAACTAGCTCACGGATCCTCGGATTCAGACCTTTCAGAAATTTATTGGCTTTCTTCTCATCGGTGTTCACAGAATCACCAGCAAAGAGGCACATTCGGGTGAAAGTGCGGATGTAGTCGTCCACGCTGGTGCTGCCCTGCTGAAGATGGTAGAACTCATGCTCCATGCGATCCCAAAAACTCTGGCGAAGGAACTTGCCACGAACCATTGTCTTCATCTGCTCCCAGGTGAGGGCATTGAGCTCAGCCTCTGGCCTCCGAGCCCAGTGGTCGACCCACGAGTCGGAAGCATCTGCCTTCATCTGGAAGGCGGCGAGGGCTACTCGCTGTCTATCGGGAAGAGGGAGCACAGCGAAGATCTTATCGAGCTCCTTCATCCACTCAAGCACCGCAGTGGGGGCCTCACTCCCGGCAGAAAGTGGGTGCATGCATGCCCTGAAACTGGACTATGAGTCGGGGAAAATCCATGACCGGAGGGGCCTGCTAGCGAGGTGGAGGTGGAGGTGGGGTTTGTTGACGGTTGCAAGCATTGCAATTACGAGTGGCCATGGTTCTACATTGAACAAGCCGAAAAAGTTTAACACCCAAAACAAAATTTTAAAATAAATATAGGAAATCTAGAGTTCGCCATGAAACACTAGAGTTCAAAAAATTTCAAGGTGGATAGATTCCTAAGCCCTAAATAAATAAACAAAACCATAACTTCATACCTTGAGCTGGCGCGGCGAGACGAAGCGAGTGGTCAATGGTCATTAAACACTTAATCACAAATAAACCAGTCTACAGAAAAGCAAGACTGGCTCTGATACCAAACTGTAACGCCCCGTTTTATTTTAAAGAAGTTACCGAATTTATTGAATAAAAATCAGAGTTTTTACCGAATTTATTTAATAAAAATAAGAGTTTTTTTTTTTTAAAATCCAAATTAAAACATTTATCAAGAAACTGGCGCTACTTACTAACCACAGCAAATAAACACATCCAATCAATCAATCCAATGAACCTACACATGTTCGATCTATCAAAATGACAATCTCATAAATCATAAATTTCAAAATCATTTTTAAACGACTAGCATGAAATCAAGGTTCAAACGAAACTCAAACATAGTTCGAAGGCTAAGAAATAAATAATCCAAAGTACGATAGCAAATAAATAAATAACAAGTTCATGCGGAAGCATAAGATTTTCAACACATAATGACCACCATCTCACTCGTCCTACGCCACCGCCTCCAGCTCGTCTCAACCTAGAACAAAGGAAGAGGGAAGACAACAAAGAAAATAATGGGGATGAGCAACCAATTAGCTCACCATTATCGCACAGTTATCTCGTATAATTATTTTTAAAAGCAGTATCACGGTAAAACAGTATCAGTATCAGTATGCATAGAATTCATAGCCTAAACCCCCTACCCGGCCCTATCGCAAACCTCCTATGTACATACAACAACCTTCCGGATACAACGGCATGGCTGTAACTGGAAACCTTCCCACCCCCGGGTAAAACGGTTCGTAAGATCCTTTCCAGGAGACAGCAGAGATGTTTTTCCCCTTCCGGATACGACGGCTTGGGGAGTCCCTCCTGGATACAACGGGCAGGCGACCTCCTACTGCTTTCGCATTCATCAAAGGGACTATCGTTCGGGACACTTAGACTAGAGTTCTTATGCATACAAAAATTTTCAAAAGAAACATTACACGAAATAATAAGTGCGATAAATATGGAATACATCATAAATGTACCCACCTGATTGCAGCAACAGTTCAAGTCACAAATCTCGAAATAAGGCGAGGTCAACACCTTTAGACACCTACATTAAGTCCAGATACTAAAGTCAACACTTTAATCTAGACCTATGTAGAAAATTCACAAATTGACTTAGCCGAACTTGGTTCGACCAAGTTGTTCGTGAAGTTCTGTGGATATGGGAACACTAGGACTTAGACTCGATCAAACAACATATTCAAGTTCACATAAATGCAAGTGAATGACAAACAAACGAGCCACAAGTAAACACATGGCACATTTGGTCAACAACACTTAACAAATTTCAATATAGAAAAATAATTTCTCAAATTCACACTTGAATTAGAAGGTGTATCAAATCAATGAGTTAGGTTCTCAAACTTTTACATAAATTTCACATCCCAGTTCTAAGTAAGATCACCCAATTTCAGCTTCAAACTCCTTATGCATAATTTTATAAAATTCTTACAAGTTTTTCAACAAAAATGAGTTTAAATTAAAAGCACATGATAATGGACGATTCAGGCAATGAAATTTTTATCTAAAATACTACAGCATGTGAACAGTAAAACATAAATTTATCAGCCTTCAACACTCAGTATATCAATTTATAAAATTAAAACAACATTCAGCCAAATATCACAATTATATCAAAACTGATCACAACTGAACTCCAAAAATTCTAAACGTTTTAATGAATTCTAAACATCACATAATCAGCACCTCCACAAATTTTCAGAATTTTTTAGTTTCAGAAAAATTTATTATAATTATAAAAAATTCGGGCAGAAACACCAATTAAATCATTAACCCTATCAAACCAAGTCTAAAAATTCCAAAACTTTTACACAACACATAAATGTAACAGAGACATGTCATACTCGAAATTTAGCCAAAATGGAGCACCACAAAATTATTTATGCATTTTACAATAAACTGAACAGAAATCAAATTAATTTTTAAAATAGCTAAAGACCTTTAAAAATCACGAAAAGTTTACACCAGCTACATATTCATCAAAAACAGTTGTTCCTAAAATTTCAAGGTAATCGGACTAGTATTCAATTTATAGTGAATTTTTCATTCCAAACAGCCAATATAAACTTCGAAAAATCATAACGGCAATATACACCTCCAATCGACACAAGGTCAGTGCCATTGTGTTCGAAATAATCCTAAGTTCCTAAATCCACAGAAATTCATCACTTATCTTCAGTTCTCGTTCGATTCGCACGAATCGACGAGTTTCACATATAATCACGACGATACAATCACGAGCAACCATAATCATATAACATCATAACACATATATTAATTTAACGAACACACCAGACACAACCGATCATAATATTATTCACGTAATATTTAACAAGTAGTCGAGAATCAATACTGTTCACGGAAAACAAGCGAGAAGGGTTCGAATGGGCTCAACGGATGCTCGCGTCTCGCCGGAAGAAGGAGAGCTCGTCGTGCATGAGGGAAGTCGCTGCAGGAAGCGAGTCGCTGCCACGAGAAAGAGAAGCAAGTCGTGTCAGCGGCGAAGGGGGTGCTCGTCAACCGCTGCGCGTGGTCGCCGGAAATGGTCTGATTGCGGCGGCGCGAGGAGGAGCAGGTTGTCGGAAAATCACATTCGGAAGTGGTCACGTCGTCGGGGCTCGCGGGCTGCTCGAAGGACGAACAGAAGTTGCCGGAACTCGCTGCAAGGGGTCTCCGAAGATCGCTGCGCGAGTTGCTGAGCGCTGGTTGCTCCGCCGACGATGATGGTGGTGAGACGAGGAGGTGACGACGATGACGATGGACTGAACGGGAGGTTGATGATGATCGGACTGATGATGGTGATCGGATGGAGTACTGAACGAGCCGATTGGGTGAAGAAAGTGACGACGGGAAAACAAAAAAGAAAAAGAAGCGAGAGAGAGAGATGATGAGATCGGGAAACAGATTTGAAAAAAAATCACAAAAGCTGCGCGATGAGGGATCTAGAGATGAGGAACGAGATGGACAAAAATATATATATACACACACTAGGGTTAAGGAAAAGTCTTGTTGTCCAACAAATACAATCTCCGTACACACGTTGCACACGTGAAAGAAAAAGAGGAGAAAAATCTGTCGGGCCGGGCCCAACTCGGGTCGCGGGCTAATGTGGGCCGGGGCACCGGTTCAATACATACGGTTATCTCGGGCTCAAACTCTCGATTTATTTTGTCAAAAAAAAAAAATGGCTCGAATCGCGAAAATATTCTCGGGCTCGGTAACGAATTCAAACGCACGATAAAAATAAACGAACCATAAATTTATTTTACATATTTTAATACACATTATTCACAATTAATAATAATAAAAATAATCACGAAAAACAATAGAAAATTAAACATTTAGCATTTAATCACATTTTGGCAATAATAATATTATGGCATTCAAGAAAAATAAATATAAATATTATCACCAAAGTTATAATAATAATAATAATAATAATAATAATAACAATAAAAATAATAATAATAATATTCTCAAATAATCCACAAATAAACGGGGCACTACAGTGCAAGACCGTCGTTATTCTAAATTTCGTTCATCGTAGAAATTTTCGTTCTTATACTTTTTTCGAGATTCCGGGAGGAACATCGCGTTCAAATTCCAAAGTGTGAATATTGAGAAGTTAGTTGCGCTCGATCAGGACTACTGGCACGGCTAGCTACTTGGGTAAGAGCTGACGTGACAGCCGACGCTGTTAGTCGGAAGAGTCGAGGCGAGCTAATTGTTGTAATTCCGGGCAGGAGCTATTGATTGGGATTACTCCCGTCGGGGAAACCATATTCAAATTCTTTTGAGGATTCTCGTCTATCGCAAGCATGTAATCTTTTCGTGTGTTATAGTGTGTTTTGGGTTAAATAGTGGACTTAGAACCTTGAACCGAACGTCGGCCCTTGCTGGATGTAGCCACGCGAAGCGGTGGCCGAGCACGCACGACCGTGCTGAGAGACGTGAGGCTTGTGCACAGTCGACTGTTGACTCGCATGCGAAGTGCAGCCGCCATCACCGTACGCACGAACTCCCCAAGCCAGCGTATACGGTCAACCACCAATGTTTTTCTTGAACTGTTCGAAACATTTCATACCGGACCATTTGGTTAGCCTATTCAAACCTTTTTCTTGCAAGCCTTTATCCGAGAACTCCAAGTCCCACTATAATGTGTATAAGTCCTTAATCGATGATTTCTGATTAAGGAGTGTAGTCGATGAGTCCCTATGCTTTACTTGAGAGTTTCTCGAGTCGGCAAATTGAGAATATCGTGTTGCTTTTGGTCAAGCCTTATGTTTGTGCATAAGGGTTGCATTCGACTCGTGGAGTCGATATTATGAGGGTATGAGCATGATGGTGTCGTGTTGTATGTAGGTGGTACCGTGTTATGGTCTCGGATGGAGACGCACGGTCTGTGATGAAATCGTGAGCAAGTTATCAGTGTGACTCGGACACGAGACTGAAACTTGGCGTCACATGTCCACCTTGATGGTGAGGTAGTCGGAGTACGCTGACAATACACTGAACGACCTGTTGAGGCCTTGACTGTTGTTAGGTACGAAGCAAGTCGTTGATACTCATGAGTATAGGATAAACCGAACTGGGTCCCTTGCAAGAAGATGTACGCGTGAACTCGGGCAGGACTGATCACCCTCCCAAGTAAGAAGGAAACATATGAGCATAGGGCGATTCATATTGGTTCCTGTATGTGAGTACATGCCTTTCGAGTATAAGTCGATAAGACTAATGGGAACGGAATCGAGTCCCGGAGGGTGATGCCCGGACCTCGTGATTGGAAATTCCTATGCGAGTCTATCGTTTCCTTTTTTATGTGTGTTCTTTCGCATTTCCGAGGACAGAAATGTTTTAAGGAGGATAGACTGTAATGCCTCGTTTAATTATGGAATATTTGGGAATTAATTTGTCATTATTATTTTTTTTTTATTATTATTATTATTATTATTATTATTATTATTATTATTATTATTTAATGTCTAAATAATTCTTTTTTGTCTAATTGTTAAATTACATTAAATGCCTCAATGTCTAAATATTATTTATTTGTCAAATTGTAATTGATTTCATAAATGTGTATTTGTATTATTATTATTATTATTATTATATTATATTAAGTATGTATAAATATATTATACCTGGTCTATTTAAATTATCGCGCGCTCAACCGAGTTTAATATGGTCATGACGAGCTCGAGGAAACCGATAACCCGCACGCCTAGCCGCATCGAGCCTTATTATTATTATTATTATTTTTAGCCCTGAAAAAGCTAAATATTCAGACCCTTTTTGTTCAAGTATTATCGGCCCGTAAAAGCCCTTTTATTCCCGACCCTTTTACAAATTATGAAGCGGACCTTAAGGTCTTGTTTTTGGCCCATATCTTCGTATTATCTGGCCCATTTAGAACAAGTATTTGCGCCCAATATCTTTTTCCAAGTCGAGTCAGCATAACAAAAGAACCCTTTCTTCTTCAATCTCAATCTTGCCATATTCGCCGCTAACATCAATCAATTTCCTCAGCCCGTTGAGCCTTCATGGATCGATATATCTTCCAAATCCCAGCCTTCCATCGCCACAATCCATAATAGCCCTTGTTCGATTTTCGATCCCGTCGAGATATTCCTAGCCATCGTCGGCGATCTACCTTAGCCACGAACGTCGCCGGGCTGCAACTCCGATCGCCACCACCATCGACGCCGTCCCCTTGCCGCGAGCCCTCTGCCATCGCAGCAGCAATTGGCGACCAGACCTCCCGGCGAACCGCTGCTCCCTCTCCACTGTCGAGCTTTTTCCTCCGCGTGCAGAAGACCCCGCACAGTAACTCTAGCGAGCGACCATCGCCGCTCCTCCTCCGCGCGCGACCCCTTCCGATGAGCGACAACAGTCATCCAAGCGCACCAAACAGTGGCCCTTCACCGACGACTCACCACAGCAGCGACCCTTCCGGCGAACCTCCATAGCCGCGCGCCCTGTTTTCGGCAACCGCACATGACGAGCAGCATGTCCCCGACGACTCATCTTCAGCCACAGCTCCTCTACGAGACGAAGCATTTCCGTCGAGCCATTGCCGCCTCGTTCGCCGCCGCTATCCACCGCGTGTTAGCCGTCGTGCCCGTTCGCCTCCTTCATTCTGTTTTCGAGCCTATTCCCGAGAACGGTACCTAGTTGAACCCTGTCTCGTTAAATTGTGTATATTGTTTGTGTTATGTGTTTAATTGACGTGTTGTGCCTACCTTGCGATTTAATGTACACGTTATGGTGTTATTTAAAAAATTAGATTTTAATGTGTTGTTTGTGCTTTATGGACCTCCTCGATTTTGACAAAATCGAGCGAGACCTCAAAACTTGTGTAAGGCTGTGGATTTTGGAACCATGTCGAGTCCTTGGCCTTATGGGAACGCCTCGGACGAGAGTTACATGTTATGAATCATGTGTGATCTTATCGAACGCGTATACTCGCTGTTTTAGTTTTAAAATTGTTAAAAATTGTGTACTGCTCGGATTGCCTTGAAATTTTGAGGGTTATGTCTTTTGGTGAGCATCAGACTTGTGTAAACATTTCATAATTTTTCAAGGCCTGCAGCTATTTTAAATAAATAAAGTGATTTCTGAGCAGAAACATGTTAAATGCAAATTAAATTGGTCTGTGCTCCAAATGTGCTGACATTTGAGTGTGTTATGCCTTTGTCATGTTTATGAAATGTGTAAAATGTTTAGAATTTTTGGACTAAGTTTGATAGGGTAAATAATTTATTTTGTGAATCTGCAGAAAGTTGTTTTAATTATGATAAATCGGTTTGTTCCTGAAAAATTCTGATATTTGGCTGAGATAAGCTTTTTATGTGGAATTTCATGTCGTAAAAAAATTAGAATATTTAGAGTCCAAATTGGTTCGGTTTTAGTTAAGTTTCAAAAACTGCTAAAACTTGTATGAATTTTTAAAATTTGTACAGATAATGTCCATGTCTGAAATTTGTATATGTTGTCACACACATGCTGTAGTTTGTGGTGTTAAAATTTCAGGTCATGATTCGTTCATTAGGTCTGGATGTAAATTTATGTTCATTTTTGCTGTATTCTTGTATGAATTTTATAAAATCATGTACTTTTAATTTGAGGCTGAAACTTGGTGGTTTTTCTAAGTAGTGGGAGGTTTATTTTTTATTAAAATTTGAGAGTATAATTCATAAGGAAACCGGACCAACTAGTTTCATGTGATTATTAGTTATTATTTTCAAAATATGATTTTGAAGTTAAAATCTGTAAATCGACTTGCTTTCCGTTTTCTTGTGTGTTTGACTTGGCCAATCTTTAGTTGATTTATGTGAACTCTCATATGTGGTTTGGTTGAGTGTTTCACCGAGTCTAAGTGTTCCAACATCCACAGGACTTCACGAACAACTTAGTCGAATCAAGTTCGACTAAGTCTGATTTGTGTTTTCCGTTTAAGTCAAAATATTGATTGTAGGATTTTGACTTAATGTAGGTGTTTGAGGAGTCAAGCCTCTACCTACGTCCTTTCTGAATTTGCTATTGTCAATCCAAACTACCAGGTGGGTTGTTATTCTAAAATTTGTTATGCTGTAAATATTATTAATGTATAATTTGTGGTATGATCAATGTATGCATGTGAACCGTGTATCCTTCAATGTGAGTTGTACCGTCCGTCGAACGGTTTTCTCCGTAGATATAGAACGTACTCGATGGGTAGTCTTCTATATATCCGGGGCATGGGCCCTCGGCTGGTGATCCCTGCTTGTAAGACCAATTCGTAGGTCTTGGCCGGCTGGGTGGATTACTCCTACTGACTGGGCATCGTTGTAAGACCAAGGCGTAGGTTTTGGCATTCGAATCGAGTATCAGCAGTAGTCTATGCGTAGGTGTGCACATGAGGGTTGACTCTGGGATAGGAGATGGGATAATAAATTGATTTGTATACATGTTGCGACCATACCTGACTTATTTATGATTACTACTTTTTGTATTGATTAATGTTTACTGCGTAGTGGTGAGCCCACTTGAAATTAACTTTTCAGGTTAAGCAAGGCGGGTACGACGACAGAGTAGAGCGAGTGGTGGTCGGTCTATGAGACCGATTTTATTAGTTGTTGTGCTTCCGCGTTATGAACTGATTTATGATTTATTAACTTGGGATATTTATGCATATATTATTTTCGGATATTATGATTGAAATAATGTTAAGGAAATGCTCCTTAGATTCTATGATTATTGTTGGAACCCGATTTGGGTGATTGATGAACTTTTGGAAACCCGATTTGGGAGCTGGAATTATATTGATGTTTGATGTTGAATATTAGTAACGCCACAAATGTTTGAAATAAAATTTAAAAAAATTATTCTGATTTTTCTGAAAGTCCGAAATTTTCTTAAAATCAAAGTGGGGCGTTACAGTTTGGTATCAGAGCCAGTCTGCGTTTCTGTAGACTGGTATACATGAATTATGAGAACTCTTTGAAATACTTGCATAAAATGATGTAGTATATGATCACTCGCTTCCGTCATGCCGCGCCAACTCAGGTATGAATACTTGAGTAATATTAAATTGCTTATGTGAAGTGTGATGATATTATGAGATGTAAACCGGGGGCTTAGGAATTTATCCTCCTACTTTTAAACGTTCTTGAACTCTAGATGAGTGGTGAACCTTAATTGTATGTCTTGAACTCTAGTGATATAGAGTTAAGTTTTAACTTGGGGTTTTGTTTTTTTAGAAATTCGATATGATGTTATCGAGCTGAGTTCTGTATATAACAGTCCTGTCGATGTATTTTTGGTGTCCTCAGATGAGAACCTTGTTTAGAATTGCCTTATAGGCGAGTTCAAAGTTGTTTTGAGACCCTTGTATGTTATCCAATTTTCGCGTTTTCGCTAGATTTTCCCTCCCTGGCATAGAATTCCAGATGGGATTTAGGCTCGACATTTTTATTGTTTTATTGACCCTTATCTTTTGACGTTTGTTTCGTGATACCTCTAATGGAGCAATAAACACGGGAAGTTGCGATCGACCTAATTCTTTTCTTGTTTTATTTGGGGTATGTTTAAACCCCTACCTTGGTTTCATTGTGTAAGTAATCTTTTTCAAGCTTCCAGACCTTAAATTTCGTTTTCTCTTAAGTTTAGCCGATTCTTTTTTATCTTGGGTTGGGTATTGACTTCATTTTGGGAGAATTGATTGCAAATAAGAGTAAGCACCTTTCTGTTTCTGCTTGTCTTTATTCGTTCGCGAAGTATGAGAGTTTCGTTCGAATGCCATCGCTAAAATATCATGAAGAATCGAGGGCACAACTTTTGTGAATAACCTACCCTCGAGGGGGACAATAATTATTCAGGCTCGGCATCGAGATGAACGTACGGGAGCAGAAGCCAGCACAATTCGGTTCGATGAGAAAGATGGAGTGTTTTTCCACCTTATAAGATTATGCAGAAATCTTTTAAGGAGGATAGTCGAGTCTAGAGCAAGCACATCGTGTAGTGCGGGACCGTCATATTCTAAATTTTGTTCATCGTAGAAATTTTCGTTCTTATACTCTTTTCGGGATTTCGGAAGGAACTTCGCGTTCAAATTCCAAAGTGTGAATATTGGGAAGTGAGTTGCGCTCGATCAGGACTACTGGCACGTTTAGCTACTTGGGTACGAGCTGACTTGACAGCCGACGCTGTTAGTCGGAAGAGTTGAGGCGAGCTAATTGTTGTAATTTCGGGCAGGAGCTATTGATTGGGATTACTCCCGTCGGGGAAACCGTATTCGAATTCTTTTGAGGATTCTCGTCTGTTGCAAGCGTGTAATCTTTTCGTGTGTTATAGTGTGTTTTGGGTTAAATAGTGGACTTAGAACCTTGAACCGAACGCCGGCCCTGGCTGGGTGTAGCCACGCGAAGTGGTGGCCGAGCACGCACAACCGTGCTGAGAGACGTGAGGCTTGTGCACGACCGACCGTTGACTCGCATACAAACTGCAGCCGCCATCACCGTACGCACAAACTTCCCAAGCCAGCCTATACGGCCAACCACCGATGTTTTTCTTGAATTGTTCGAAACATTTCATACTGGACCATTTGGTTAGCCTATTCAAACCTTTTTCTTGCAAGCCTTGATCCGAGAACTCCAAGTCCCACTATAATGTGTATAAGTCCTTAATCGATCTGATTAAGGAGTGTAGTCGATGAGTCCCTATGCTTTACTTGAGAGTTTCTCAAGTCGGCAAATTGGGCATACCGTGTTGCTTTTGGTCAAGTCTTATGTTTGTGCATAAGGGTTACGTTCGACTCGTGGAGTCGATATCATGAGGGTATGAGCATGATGGTGTCGTGTTGTATGTAGGTGGTACCATGTTATGGTCTCGGATGGAGACACATGGTCTCTGATGAGCAAGTTATCAGTGTGACTCGGACACGAGACTGAAACTTGGCGTCACATGTCCACCTTGATGGTGAGGTAGTCGGACTACGCTGACAATACACCGAACGACCTGTTGAGGCCTTGGGTGTTGTTATGTACGAAGCAAGTCGTTGATACTCATGAGTATAGGCTAAACCGAACTGGGTCCCTTGCAAGAAGATGTACACCTGAGCTCGAGGAGGACTGATCACCCTCCCAAGCAAGAAGGTAAACATATGAGCATAGGGCGAGTCGGATTGGTTCCTGTATATGAGTACATGCCTTTCGAGTATAAGGTGATAGGACTCATGGGAACGGAATCGAGTTCCGGAGGGTGATGTCCGGACCTCGTGATAGGAAATTCATGTGCAAGTCTATCGTTTCCTTTTTATGTGTGTTCTATCACATTTCCGAGGACAGAAATATTTTAAGGAGGATAGACTGTAATGCCCCGTTTAATTATGGAATATTTGGGAATTAATTTGTCATTATTATTTTTTTTTTATTATTATTATTATTATTATTATTATTATTATTATTATTATTATTTAATGTCTAAATAATTCTTTTTTGTCTAATTGTTAAATTACATTAAATGCCTCAATGTCTAAATATTATTTATTTGTCAAATTGTAATTGATTTCATAAATGTGTATTTGTATTATTATTATTATTATTATTATATTATATTAAGTATGTATAAATATATTATACCCGGTCTATTTAAATTATCGCGCGATCAACCGAGTTTAATATGGTCATGACGAGCCCGAGGAAACCGAGAACCCGCACGCCTAGCCGCATCGAGCCTTATTATTTTTTTTTTAGCCCGAAAGAGCTAAATATTTGGACCCTTTTTGTTCAAGTATGAAACTTAGGTATTTTATGATGAGTGCGCTCAACGTTGTTAGAACACAAATAAACAACTAGAATACCGGAAGCAATAAACCGAAGATTTTAAAAACTCTTCAGGGAAGCGTCTCACTTCCCCTCAGAGCTCTTTCATTGATAACTCCATTGTGCACATGCGTATAGTTTTGGAATTACAGCAACTAGAACTCCCTTCTAGCCTAACCAACAACTATACTCGAATCTACCAACTATTTCTCCGGCCACGTCCCGTGGACTTTAACTCTCGAATCCCTCGAGCTAAAAACAGCACTTAATCCCTAAGTACTTATCACAAAGTGTTTGAATGAAAAACAAAAGAATCAAAACAAAATGCTTCAATTCTTCAATGTCGTAAGAACACTAAAAACTTAACAATGAAAACAAAACCTAAAAGACTTGAAGCTCGAATATTGAATGGAAGATAATGATTTCAGCAGCCTTGATTTGATGTTCAAGTAGGGTATATATACAACTCCTTAGGCTTGGAGTCTTCTCCAAGTTCTTTCCTTCTTTCACGATCTCCTTTGATCTTCTTCCTAAAAATAGTGTAGTAACATGGAAAGTAAATCTTCCTTGATTGTATGTGATTTGGAGATCTTTCAGAATTGAGCTTCCAATGGAAATCTCGTGGTTCCAGACTCGTGTAAGAACACAACTTTCCTAAAATAGCCGATCTTCCAAATCTTCAAAGATCTTGTGGTGAATCTTTTCAAATCTTCCTTAGTTCTTCTAAAGAACGTCCAGAATTTCTTATGCACGAATTGTTCATCCTTTCATAGTCCTTGCCACCTATTCCTTGTCCTACAAGAAATAGAAAACTAATTATGGCATAGAATCAAGCTCATTAATGCACGTGGCATATATGGTAAGTAAATATATAAGATATATATTATGTAATCCTTCTCCTAAAGGTTTAGGATTCTATAATACATATTATTATAAATATATAACATATATTATTAATAATAAATAATAAAAACTTCATTAATTAACAAGTAAATAAACAGAAAACTTCCCTTTATTTTATTTTGCTTGCCTAACAAAAAAATATTCTAGAAAACACTTAGGTTTTTCAGATGATGCCAAACCAATATTCTTACAATCTCCCCCTTTGGCATTCAGTTCGCAAACCGTGTTTCTTAAAGATAACCTACAAAATAAAACTCAAAATAGCAAAGCAAATATCTACATTCGAACATCAGGAAGTAAACTACTTAAACACCTGCAATGTAAGAACATCAGAACACTTCCTATCAAAACAACTAAGAGGACTGTAATCAGAGCAATCAAAAAAGATCAAGCTATCAAAACCTAAGCAATATAGAGTGACCAATTCATCTCCCCCTGTCAGAATAGTCAAAACAATCAAACAGCAAGACATAGACGTTCTGACATCATGCAGAAACATGTCAAAAACAACATCCAATATAATCAGAAGCAAACAACTAGAACATTAACCCCAACATCTTAAGAAACATCTCATTTCTCCCCCTTTTTAGACTGAAATGCCAAAGGCAAATCTCCCCCTAAGTAATAACATCGAATGAGAGAAATATAACCGAAGACGAAAGTCGTTGCTTGACTGATCTCTAATCATTGAAGACTATCCATCTCTTCTCTAGGCTTTTGCTATCATCCAAAGTGTTTCAGAAGCACATTAAAAAATGATGCAGGAACACAGATGGTTAAAAGAAAAATTCAAATAGAAATAGAAATAAAAATGGGGTTCTCAGGTTCTGAAAATGAAGATATATAGTGAGGACGTGATGGGTGAGGTTCGAAAAAAAAATATCAAGGGAAAGGTTGAATACCATGCAGCAAGAACATCCCCATCAAAAATGAACACACAAACCCATTAACACACTAACACACGTGTCCAACTAATTCAAAATTAGGAAGAATAAGACTTTATCATCCAAAAATAAATTCCCTCACAATTTTTTAATGTCCAAGTTATTCACTCAAGAAGGAAATCACATGCATTATGCCTAAGGATGAAAAATAAAAATAAAACCGCATGCAAGACACTAAAATCAATAAAATCCTTTCTTAATCTACTTAGGCAGGATTGATGCATAATTAATCTAAAATCAACATTGTGCTACAAACACACCACGGAACAACAAAGAGGCGGAATAATACATACATATATATATGTAGTGCAAGTCATCTCTCTCCAGGATTCTAACACCGAATCAACATAAGCTTTATTATTCACTAGGCTTTTCACTTAGTAACAATCACTGCAATAGTGAAAGTCAACCCCATTACTTTGCCCAATGATTTTAAGCAACAACATTAATTTACATCGAGGCTTTTTACTTAGTAACAATCACTGCAATAGTGAAAGTCAACCCCACTACTTTGCCCCAATGCTCGGTGTAAGAACTCTTTTTTTTTTAAATCATTATGCACTACGTTTTTTATGAAGATGACCACCTTATAACTCCAAGTAAAAACACCACACAATGAAGTGCAGTGGTTGTCAATAGCTACCACCCTCCACAACATTTTCTGTCCATGACGCTCTTTTCACAGTCGATCCCAAAGCTAGCTATCGCTCTAGATCATTGTGTGAAGGCAGCTCTTTTTAACAGAAATATATTTGCTCCAAGGTATGCAAGAACACGCCATCAATTAAAGACAATCAACATCTCACCCGCTTTCAGAAGAGTCAGAACTTCATTTATGACTTAGTGGTGAACTAAGTGCAAGATGCAAATTATGACTAATGCAATATCCTATATGCATACACACAATGCAAATATAATATGTATACTAATATACAATACAATATAATATAATGGCATGCAAGCAATCAAAGAATGCGTATCCCTAAGGATTTCCTTAGAGAAATAAATTTTTGAGCATCAAGGTTATGTGCTAGAACATATTTATGAACAATTAATCCATCATCAACCAAATTTCTAGTAAAGTCAAAACGCATGCTAGTACGCTTAAGAGAATGTTGAACAAAATATTTGAAAACATTAGCTGCATAAGTAAGGTCAAAGAAAAGGTCAATGTCTTGTACCTCAGTTTCAAATTTAAAAAAAATGTGCTTCATCCACACCTTTTCTGAACAACAAGTTTCAACCACAAGATTCTAATTGGTATAAAAACATCCGTCAGACGTACTCCATTGATCAACAACATTCTCATCCCTATCAGCATCACAATCTCTAATAATACCAGAACTCGTATCACATGAGTCAAAAGTCATATAATCAATCAAATAGCAATTATCATGCGATCTAGACCCTGTAAGAACACAATTATTATTCCTATCGGAAACCAAACATTCATTCAAGGTGAAACTCATAGAAAAGCCTTGATCACATAGTTGACTCACACTCAGCAAATTGATATTCAGGTTCTCAACCAACAAAACATTATCAAGTCTAGGTAGACCAGATATGTTCAAACATCCAATACCTAAAACCTTATTACTAACACCATTACCAAAAGTGACAGAACCAGAACCATTAGACACAGGTACAACATCAATCAAATTCGATTTAACACCTGTCATGTGCTTAGAACATCCACTATCAAAATACTAATCACAATTAGAAGCGGATTTCAATGCAAGTATAAGAAATAAGCACACGTTCTTACTGCCTTTAGGAGCCCAAATCTTTTTTTGTTCATGATTAACCACATCAACCTTTAGTTTAGGTGCTTTCAAGGGTACACCATGTGGACTCCATTCCTCAATTCGACCAGTATTAATATCATTATGCATCATATAACACTTAGGGCGAATATGATCACGTATACCACAGTAGTGACAAACAGGCACAAAGTTTATACCAGGGTTCTTATGCTGAATTTTGGTAGAATTAGGCTTACCATTCTTACCTTCAAGGCTGTAGCCTTCTTTGACAAAAGTCAGGTCAGACTTACTCAGAGATGTGCTCGGCTCGCCAACTTTACCTTTCAGTTTCTGATTAGGAGCGTTCTTACTCTGGTCTGAGGTACCAATCTGTTGACTCAGCCTCTGAACTTCAGCAAATGAGGATTTGGGCTTGTTGATCATCCTGACAATCTCCTCACTCTTGCTGAGTTTCTCCTCGATTGCAGAACAATAACTCTTGAGCGTTACATGTTCCTCCATCACTCGACTGAGCTCTCCTTTGAGTGCAAAAATCTCGGTATCTCTATCTGCTACAAGACTCTGCACAACAAACATTTCATTACGCAAGGATTCAATATTAAGATTTTTCTCATCACTTACCTGTTTGCTCAATTTATCTTCATGTTCTAGTAGAGCAATTTTGGCATAACAACTATTGAGATCCTTGTCTTGCTTTCCAGCATGAATGTCAGAGTTGATGAGCTTCTCATTCAATTCAATGGTCAGAACTCTCATTTTCTGAAGCTCACTCTTGAGATAAGTGATCTCCTTTTCACGCTCTGCTGACCGGTGTTCCAACAGCTTCATCTTCTCTGGCAGCTTTTACACACTTCTCTATGGCGTACTTGTGAAGCACGAGGTTCTCTTCAACTAGATCGGAGAACTCCTCAGTTTCGGAGTCTCTTAGTTCTTTAGCATAAGAACCTGCATCAGATTCAACATCAGTAAGATGCACAGAGGATGTAAAACATTTATACTCATTAAGAAGACATTTAGCGTGATTATTGGTATAGTAAAAGTTTTCAGTCTTCTTAGATTCTTCATCCTCATCATCACTGTAGTCGGACCACGTTGCCTTGTAAGTCTTGTTCTTCCTCTTGAAGTTTGGGCATTCCTTCTGAAAGTGATCGAACCCTTTACATTCCCGACACTGATCTTTTTCCACTCCTTGATTAGCGTTCTGAGACTTGTTCAGTTGCACATCGGAATGTTGTTCACCAAATTGCTGGATTATATTCTTACCACCTTCAGGGGGCTTGATCCCTTTAAACCTTTTCTTCTGAAACTTCTTCAGCTTTGAGACATTTTTGGTAAGAACAGTGAGAGCCCCCATAATCTCATCAGCATCAAAGGATTCTTCATCCGAATCATCCTCTTGTATTACCGCTGTACGAACCTTGGCTTTTAGAGCTAAGCCCTTTCTTTTGGCTCCCTTCATCGAATCAAATCCATGGTTAATTTCAAAAGTACGTAGGTCGCCAAGAAGATCATCAATTCCAAGTGGTTGAACTCTCTGAAAACTCTCCAAAGCCGTGATCTTACTTTCAAACCTATCTGGTAAGGTTCTCATCAACTTCTGCACTTGTCTCGCCTCTGATATCTCTTCACCAAGCATTGTACTTTGGTTTATAAGGTCACAGAAGCGAGCATAGTACATGCCTATGATTTCATCATCTCTCATCCAGATCTCATCAAGTTCAGTCGTGATCCTCTGAAGCTTCGAGGATTTCACAGTGTTCGTACCTTCAAACTGCCTCTCAAGAATCTTCCATGCATCGTGACCTGTGGTGCACTGAATAATCATCTTATGGCAAGTTGGATCCACAACAGACATGATAGCATATAATGCACGAAAATTTTCTTCTTCTGCTTGTCTTTCTGCATCAGTCCAAAGATCCCTTGGTTTCTCGACTAGAACATGAGCAGCCGAGGTTGATGACTTTGATTCCGAGGGAGCTTTTGGAATGAATGGTGTGGTCCAGCCTGACTCAATGACTGGCCAGGTTCCTTTACCCAAAGAGCGAAGGACATCATGGATTTTCAGTATCCATAGTTAGAACCGTCGAGGTACGGAGGGCGCGAAACGGACATGCCGTCGTGAATCATGGTGACCAACTCAAGGACCCAAAGATCTTTATCCTGTAAGTACAACAGGAACACTGCTCTAGTGCAAATTGAAACGTAGTTATTTTACGATAAGTGCGCTCAACGTTGATAGAACACAAATAAACAACTAGAATAGCGGAAGCAATAAACCGAAGATTTAAAGAACTCTTCAGGGAAGCGTCTCACTTCCTCTCAGAGCTCTTTCATTGATAACTCGATTCTGCACATGCGTATAGTTTTGGAATTACAGCAACTAGAACTCCCTTCTAGCCTAACCAACAACTATACTCGAATCTACCAACTACTTCTTCGGCCACGTCCCATGGACTTTAACTCTCGAATCCCTCGAGCTAAAAACAGCACTTAATCCCTAAGTACTGATCGCAAAAGTGTTTGAATGAAAAGCAAAAGAATCAAAACAAAAGGCTTCAGTTCTTCAATGTCGTAAGAACACTGAAAACTTAACAATGAAAATAAAACCTAAAAAGCTTGAAGCTCGAATATTGAATGGAAGATAATGATTTCAGCAACCATGATTCGATCTTCAAGTAGGGTATATATACAACTTGTTAGGCTTGGAGTCTTCTCCAAGTTCTTTCCTTCTTTCACGATCTCCTTTGATCTCCTTCCCAAAAATAGTGTAGTAACATGGAAAGTAAAACTTCCTTGATTGTATGTGATTTGGAGATCTTCAGAATTGAGCTTCCAATGGAAATCTCGTGGTTCCAGACTAGTGTAAGAGCACAACTTTCCTAAAATAGCCGATCTTCCAAATCTTCAAAGATCTTGTGGTGAATCTTTCCAAATCCTCCTTAGATCTTCTAGAGAACGTACAGAATTCTTTATGCACGAATTGCTCATCCTTTCATAGTCCTTGCCACCTATTCATTGTCCTACAAGAAATAGAAAACTAATTATGGCGTAGAATCAAGCTCATTAATGCATGTGACATATATGGTAAGTAAATATATAAGATATATATTATGTAATCCTTCTCTTAAAGGTTTAGGATTCTATAATACACATTATAATAAATATATAACATATATTATTAATAATATATAATAGGAACTTAATTAATTAACAAGTAAATAAACAGAAAACTTCCCTTTATTTTATTTTGCTTGCCTAACAAGAAAATCTTCTAGAAAACACTTAGGTTTTTCAGATGATGCCAAACCAATATTCTTACAAAGTATTATCGGCCCATAAAAGCCCTTTCATTCCCAGCCCTTTTTGCAATTATGAAGCGGACCTTAAGGTCTTGTTTTTGGCCCATATCTTGGTATAATCTGGCCCATTTAGAACAGGTATTTGCGCCCCAATATCTTTTTCCAAGTCGAGTCGGCATAGCAGAATAACCCTTTCTTCTTTAATCTCAATCTCGCCAAATTCGCCGCTAACATCAACCAATTTCCTCAGCCCGTCAAGCCTTCATGGATCGATATATCGCCTAAATCCCAGCCTTCCATCGCCACAATCCATAACAGCCCTTGTTTGATTTTCGATCCCGTCGAGATATTCCTAGCCATCGCCGGCGATCTATCTTAGCCACGAACGTCGCCGGGCTGCAACTCCGATCGCCACCACCATCAATGTCGTCCCCTTGCCGTGAGCCCTCCGCAATCGCAGCAGCAACCAGCGACCAGACCTCCCGGCGAACCGCTGCTCCCTCTCCACTGTCGAGCTTTTTCCTCCGCGTGCAGAAGACCCCACACAGTAACTCCGGCGAGCGACCATCGCCGCTCCTCCTCCACGCGCGACCCATTCTGATGAGCGACAACAGTCATCCAAGCGCACCAAACAGTGGCCCTTCACCGACGGCTCACCACCGCCGACCCTTCCGGCGAACCTCCATAGCCGCGCGCCCATTTTCGGCAACCGCACATGACGAGCAGCAGGTCCCCGACGACTCGTCTTCAGCCACAGCTCCTCTGCGAGACGAAGCATCTCCGTCGAGTCATTGCCGCCTCGTTTGCCGCCGCTGTGGATTTTAGAACCATGTCGAGTCCTTGGCCTTATGGGAAGACCTCGGACGAGAGTTACATGTTATGAATCATGTGTGATCTTATCGAACTCGTACACTCGCTGTTTTAGTGTTAAAATTGTTAAAAATTATGTACTACTCGGATTGCCTTGAAATTTTGAGGGTCATGTCTTCTGCTGAGAATCAGACTTGTGTAAAAATTTCATAATTTTTCAAGGCCTGCAGCTATTTTAAATAAATAGAGTGATTCTGAGCAAAAACATGTTAAATGCATAATAAATTGGTCCGTGCTTCAATTGTGCTGAAATTTGAGAATTTTTGGACTAAGTTTGATAGGGTAAATAATTTATTTTGTGAATCTGCAGAAAGTTGTTTTAAATATGATAAATCGGTTTGTTGCTGAAATATTTTGATATTTGGCTGAGATGCTTGTTTTATGTGGAGTTTCATGCTGTAAAAAGATTAGAATTTTTAGAGTTCAAATTGGTGCGGTTTTAGTTAAAATTCGAAAACTGCTGAAACTTGTATGAATTTTTAAAATTCGTACAGTTAATGTCCATGGCTGAAATTTTAATATGTTGTTACTCACGTGCTGTAGTTTGTGGTGTTAAAATATCAGGTCCTGATTCGTTCATTAGGTTTGGATGTAAATTTATGTTTGTTTTTGCTGTTATCTTGTATGTATTTTATAAAATCATATACTTTGAACTTGAGGCTGACACTTGGTGGTTTTTCTAAGTACTAGGAGGTGTATTATTTATTAAAATTTCATAGTATAATTCATAGGGCAACCGGACCAACTAGTTTCATGTGATTATTGGTTATTATTTTCAAAATATGATTTTGAAGTTAAAATCTGTAAATTGACTTGCTTTCTGTTTTCTTGTGTGTTTGACTTTGTCAATCCTTAGTTGGATTTATGTGAACTCCCATGTGTGGTTTGGTTGAGTGTTGTACTGAGTCTAAGTATTCCAACGTTCACAGGATTTCACAAACAACTTAGTCGAATCAAGTTCGACTAAGTCTTATTTGTGTTTTCCGTTTAAGTCAAGATATTGATAGTAGGATCTTGACTTAATGTAGATGTTTGAGGAGTCAAGCCTCGACCTACGTCCTTTCTGAATTTGCTATCGTCAATCCAAACTAACAGGTGGGTTGTTATTTTAAAATTTGCTATCTTGTAAATGTTATTAATGTATAATTTTATGGTATGATCAATGTATGCATGTGAACCATGTAGTCTTCGATGTGAGCTGTACCGGCCGTCGAACGGTTATCCCTGTAGCTATAGAATGTACCCGATGGGTAGTCTCCTTTATTTATGTATGGCCGTAAGACCGGGGCATGGGCCCTCGGCTGGTGATCCCTGTTTGTAAGACCAATTCGTAGGTCTTGGCCGGCGGGGTGGATTACTCCTACTGGCTGGGCATCGTTGTTAAGACCAAGGCGTAGGTTTTGGCATTCGAATCGAGTATAAGCAGTAGTCTATGCGTAGGTGTGCACATGAGGGTTGACTCTGGAATAGGAGATGGGATAATAAATTGATTTGTATACATGCTGCGACCATACCTGACTTATTTATGATTAATGCTTTTTATATAAATTAATGTTTACTGCATAATGGTGAGCACTACGATTTCCAACTGTGCTCATCCCATCTGAAATTAACATTTCAGGTTAAGCAAGGCGGGTACGACTGCGGAGTAGAGCAAGTGGTGGTCGGTCTATGAGACCGATGTTATTAGTTATTGTGCTTCCGCGTTATGAACTGATTTATGATTTATGAACTTGGGATATTTATGCATATATGGTTTTCGGATATTATGAATGCAATAATGTTAAGGAGATGCTCCTTAGATCTATGATTATTGTCGGAACCCGGTTTGGGTGATTGATGAACTTTTGGAAACCCGTTTTGGGAGTTGGAATTATATTGATGTTTGATGTTGAATATGAGTAACGCCACAAATGTTTGAGATGAAATTTAAAAAATTTATTTTGATTTTTTTGAAAGTTCGAAATTTCCTTAAAATCAAAGTGAGGCGTTACAAATGTTATCAACATGTTAACTAAAAATGATATTATCATCCTCAGATTCACTAGCCACACAATAAGTGCTATCTTCCACATAATCTAAACATCATTAATATGTTCCTCCATTAACATTCTATCATTCTCATGACATTTAGAAACAGAATAATGTTTTTCAAGAACTTGCACATAGACAGGCATTTATCTTTCACTTTTTCCAAGCATATATCCAGGCATAAAATAAGAATCATCTACAACAAGCTTGAAAACATCATTAACTATAATGCAAAACCTTTGCTTACCACCATAGATTTTCTCTTTTCCCCATTGAAAAAATTTTTCCATGATCATGTGACCCCTTTCAACATAGTCAAAAACTTTCATAAAACCACTTATGTATCTTTCCTTAAGGACATGCTCAAACTGACCTCAGTGATGCATCACAATAGTCACAACAGAAGAATTCGAATCTGCAATGAAAAAAAAAATAATCAAACATTATACTTTATGCCAAAATAAGGTATGTAAAAAAGGTATAAAAACAAAAAAACTTTCTCAAAATCAAAGATAAAGTCAAAAGCACCCAAAGACCGACATAACTTGTCCACCCTACCCCACATGATTCCATGTTCAATAACCGACAAACATATAAAAAAAAATATTGTGAATGAAAATTTTGAAGTTCATAAGGGACCATAAAAGCATGTATTTATATGGATTTGCGCATAGATATTGATTTTTCTCAGTAAATAAGAAGGGTAACACTTGAGACTTACGATATATGGGAGGGGGCAGGCCAGCGTGAAGCGAGTTTCTGAACTTCACGATATATGAGCGGGGGCAGGCCAGCGTGAAGCGGGTTTCTGAACTTCACCATCTTCGATGGTGTATGGCTTGGATTCAATAATATCACAACAACCTAGGATTCCTTTGACAAATTATAGTTTGTGATTAGGGTTCTTACTTTCCTTTGAAACTCTGAGAAATCGGGAGTTTGGTTTCAAATTTTGAGAAAGAATATGCAATTTTGGGATTAGGGGTTAGATATTGGGGCTACATAACTTTGGTGCCCGGTTTTGGGGTTATTAAATATATTTAAAGAAAATACGTGGAATAAATGAATTATCTGAAAAAAAAAATGACATGGAAACAATTCTGGAGTCCACATCAGTTAATCAGCCGAAAATCGGTCCACATCAGCCTAGTCAACGCCGAAATTTGCCAACTCAGCAAATTCTGGTCGGATTCTGGCGGCCGTGATCGAAATTTGACTAATTTGAGTAAATTTTGAAAGTTTATGGACCAATTTTGGATCGGCCTAAATTACTAGATTAAAATGAGAAGCGACCTATGTTACTGGACTAAAATTGCAATTTTGGCTCGTGCTTGTATGAATAATTTACAATATATTTTTCAAATTAAAAATAAATATAAAACAAGTATGAGAATAATATAAATAAAATATGTCATTTCACTTTATTTATTCCAAAACGTACAGCATCACTTTTAATAATTAGGTCATATAAAGAGAAGCATTTGTAATAAATAAATACCATGACCACCAAAAAATAAAGGAAAATCCACTAGGATTTATTATTGGCAAGGGCTGAAACTAAGCGAACATTTTTGGTAAAAAGACAAAGCAACGAACCGTTACAAACTGAGATTCCTTCCTTATTCCATTTCTACTTCTCAATTTCCGGATTCTTCTTATTATTCACCCTTCCATTAACAGCTCTAACTTAAACATTTTCCACAATCTCTTTTGCTTTCTACAGGCTTCCGTCCTACTTTTCTCGTCTTCGCTTGAGGTTTTTCTGAATTTTGGGTTTTCAGTGGAATTAACAGCCCTTTTCTTGTTTTTGTTGGTTCTCGTTTTGAAAAGGAAAGGTGGAGAAAAGAAAAAAAAAAATGGATTAATAAATTGAAGATAGTGGGGTTGGGTTTAGGTTTTTCTTCTCCGTAAATCAAAAGCCCTTTTAGAGTGTATGCTCAGAGAGGGGTTTATCTTTCGACTGATTTACGTCTTTTCTGCTGAGAATCTGGTAAGAAAGAACCCTTTTGTTTTTCTACACATGATATGTGCTTTATGGTGTTTATTTTTTTCCTTAGTTTGTTATTGTTCTTAATTATTTTGGTCATGAAAGAGTTGTCAGTGATGTATGAGTTTCTTGAATTTGGATTTTTCACTCCAAAGAAAATATGAATAAGTTGTGGGATAAAGAGGAGCTATTTTTTGCCCTTTGTATTTTCTTTCTCTGTATTTACTTAACCATGTTCATATTTGGAAATTGAAAAGTGGTATGAGATATTTACATCTAAAAAGATAGAATAGAGTGGTAATTGAGGTTTTTCAAATGAAACTCTGATCATTCCATCCAAATTAAACTTTTTTTCAGCACAAAAATTAATTGTGATTACCGATTTTGAGAGAACAGAAAGCGTAAAACATGTGATGGGCGATGAAGCCGAAATATGGAGGCTAAAACACACACTTTGTGCCCAACAAAGGCTCCTTGAGAAACTCCACAATGAATTAGACGCCGAGCGTGAGGCATCGGCCTCTGCCGCCAGCGAGGCACTATCAGTTATACTGCGGCTTCAGAGGGAAAAAGCTGCTGTTAAATTAGAAGGCGAGCAGTACAAGAGATTGTCGGAGGAAAAAATATCCCATGCGCAGGAATCACTAGCCATAATCGAGGATATAATCCATCAAAAGGAAATGGAGATAGCTGCCTTGGATTGTCAAGTCCAGGCATACAGGTACAAATTGCTAAGCATCGACTTTGGCGTTAGTGGCAATGTGAAATTCCCAGAATGCCCTTCTCGTGAGAATGGGATTCAGATTGATTCGCAGATGAGGAAATTGGATGATCGGGTGAAAGAGAGTGAATGCACGATTAATTCGTGTGATTTTCCACAAACAATCGCTGCCGATTTGTATGAAGTAGGCATTGTGGATGAAAATAGTGCGAAAAATGGTGTTGGTGTGGATTTTCATTGTCCGAGAGTGCTTGATGTTTTTGAGGTTCCACACATGGGAGGGATATGGGAAAACAATGAGAAAAATATTGAGGATAAAAAATGGGTTAATTGTGAAAAAGAGTTGTGTGAGCCGAGTTGTTTATTGCTTAATGGGACATCGGAGATTGTGAAAGTCGAGAAACCAGTGGAGTGTACTGCCAACAGAGATGAAGAGCTGAAATTGTTGAAAGAGATCAAAGAGAGTCTAAATTTGTTACATGAGGAGATTAGGGTTTTGAAGGTGAAGAAGGAATCTTCAAAAAAGGATGACCCATCATCTCTATGTGCACTCTCAGAGGTGTTGCATTTTTCTTCAGCAATATAATATTTTTAAATAAATGTGTTTCTTTTCATGACTTGTGTGTTTTTTGTGGACTTTGTTTGATACAGGCAATGCTTTACTTTTGGCTTTGATTCTAATAGCTGCTGGAGTGAGTGACATCTGCTTCTAATGGATTCATCATGGTCTGTCTCCTGTACATTTTATCTGTATATATCAAAAAGATACCTGATTGTGTAGAGTAGCTTTGTGATTTTTTATTTTTTTTTTTTTCATCTCATTTTATGGAGGTTATTGTGATTTCTTTATCCTTTTCTTTTTAAGTTTTCAGAATTGTTTTGTAATTTGAGATTGTTCCCTGTATACACTGAGTGAATATGTCCATAGTCGAAATTTCACTTGATTATTTTTTAATATAAAGCTCTATACTGTGTGCACAAATCATTAAATTAAACCCGGGCCTGGTGAATCATTGTGTTTGTGTAGTTGCTTTTGAGGTTTAATCCAATTATTATGTTTTGCTGAATCATTAAAGAAAGCAGTAGAGTGCACGTCTTTTATTCAGAAACCCTGGTGAAAAACAGAGTCCACCACACATCTTGAAGCAACGGAAAAATTCTGAAGCTGAAAAAACTTAAAATTAATTTTAACTATTTATTGATTTGATTTAACCCTGTTTTCTAAACTTTAATGTAAAGCAAAATACGAATCTTATAGAAGATTTTCACAATTTCCTTTTTAATTAACAAAAAGGTAGTTACACCTTTGCCAGACCCCACCAAGAAAACAACACGATCTGATGTGATCCCAGAAACTTACCCCTCAATCTCATAGTTGGGGGTGCAATTTGTAAATATAATCAAATTTTATTCATAACCATCCTTGACTTTTATTTTATACGTAGTCATTGTAGGACTTGAAAAGTTCTTGACAAATAATGTGAATGCCGAGAGTAAAATCAGCAAACATCTTACATAACTCCACCCAAGAAGCATTATTTTGGCTTGAAAAAAGCAAAGCTTCAATTCAGCCCCAAAACACCAGGAATATTAGAGATCACTCACTAGTTCAAGTTTCGGCATGGATTGTCCCATTAAATACGACTTGATTAAAGTCAAAGCTTGCTTGGGTTTATGAAGTGGAACTTCATGGCCTGCCCCTCTTACAGTTACAAAAGTCAACCCTTCGTATTCTTGGGTCCATCCCCCAACCTGTTTTGAAAAATCAGAGCAAAATACTCAATCAACATTTGAAATGCAAACTTCATCTATATGGATTAAATAAAAATCAATCTTGTATAGTAATAAAGCTTTAAACTAATAAGTCCAACGTCTCGTTTTCACAAAATTTTTAGATGGCTGGAAACTGACACATGGCTTTACAAAAGCTGAAAGCTCCATTTTGTGGTGAAATTGTTTAATTTGATTAGAAGAAAAGCGCCTCGGATAAGGTCAGTGGTGCTTTTCAATACACCTTATCTGCACCATTAGACATCCAATAATATGAAGAGTTTTACAAGTTATTGTCCGGCCAATTTGTAATTTCCAGCCAAACTAAGATCAACTTGACTCTTCTCACTAGTTAAAATTTTACGCTCTTTAAAAAAACAATCCTTCCCTTATATATTAATTCAAGACATGTTGAGCCTAAGTGGCAAATTTTCACACGGGATGTTGACATGGCGAAAATCTATGCTTCGTAATGTTGTTTATATATTCATTTTTGCTCTGGAGTTAGGCTTAGTATTAGACATAACTAAATTTTTTCAAACTTGGTAAGTGTATATTTAATTTTGTTATTCTTTTCACTCAGTACACATTTTCTTCTTAGTTTGGGCAAGTAGCAATTGTACAATATTATAATTTTCTCCCATATTTCTCTCCTAAATTACGATTTACAAATCACTTTCTGAGTCTATTCCTCTTTTTTTTTTCTATCAATTAATCCATCAAAATTTTTAAATAAAAAAATTATTTTTGAAATAACTTTTATCATATATTTCTTAACTTAACACTCATGTAGTACACGGGTATTGTACTAGTAGTTTATTATGCACCAAGGAATATATGCTCTGAATATTTTTTTTTTATTTAACAATATACATTAGAGCAGATTTAGTAAGCTGACCTGGCCATCATCATACCAAGGCCGCCAAGGACTAACAGTGGAAAGTTTAAGAGCGTCTATACTGTACCGAGTTGATGTCACTGGAATTACTGCATCGTTGTCACCACTGCAAAAAAAAAACGTCCAACGAGTATCAGAAATGTTTCCAGTAGCTTTTTGCTTCTTTTTTGTTTCACTTTTTCTTTTAATAAATGGAAAAGATGGTGAGCTAACACAGATAAAATCAGAAAACTGGATGAAAACTGTAAGACTCGTTAGATTTTCCTTGAAACTGATTTTTGGCAGAGGCTTTAGTTAGAAAATTGTCAATCTGGAGAGAAGATTTTAGTTAAATTAAAGAATTCATTGCTTACAGAAAGAAAAAAGAGAGTTCATTGCTTACAGAAATCTTGCATAATAAAATACCAGAGATCGAGATTCGATATGGAAAAAGAAAAACCTGAAGATCCATATACGAAGTCCCATATGTAAGAGCTCACGATAGACATCCAAAACCGACCTAGGGCAATCCTTCCAATTATCATACACCACGTCACTGTAAAGAGAATGTAGACAGTCTCTAGTTAGTCAAAGACGGAGAAAAAGTAAACTCACGTGGAACTAAACTGAGGAAATTCAAGAAGTTTACATGACAATTGATCAAATAGATGTAGCAAGGAACATTAAATGAGATCTCGTCAAGATAAAAGTAGAATAAAGGTCATAAACCCACGTAAGACATAAAAATACAAAAAATTAACTATTAGCTATGAAGTATGAAGGCTGAAGCTTCTTATCACACGCATCATGTCATCTTAGTGCTTTCTCAGAAATAGATTTTGCTATAGAAGAACCCCATACTTGTCGACATGAATAACATTAATTAGAAACAATAATACAGCACATTTTCGTTCGTACAAACTTTTTGATCCATATGGTCAAAAGAAACATAGAGATCAACAGAGTTTTGAGAAATGACCCCAATACATTCGACACAGATTTTTATTCTTCTTTATTTCTCTCTCTTTTTTTATTTATTTATTTTTTTGTTTGGTGGGGGGCTTATGAAAACACGTATAGTTTCAATTTTCAATGCTGCTTGTAGATGCGGATGAAAATCAGACCATAAATGCAATTGATTGTAGAAATTATCACAGAGAAAAGAGGATGACATTTGTAGAATTTCATATGAAAAGTAATATAAAATATACAACTTTACCTGCAAGTCTCCCATTTTAATGGAGAATTCTTGCTACGAGCATGCAGCGCTTCTTGAACCTCAGGAAGATTGAAGTACACTTTTGAATGCTGTTCAGTGCAAGGATCATACGCCCTCCTGAGAAGACCAACCTTCTATCAAATGAAAACTACATTCTATTAGCAATACAAATATGAAAATCAAAAGGTGTAGGGTTAACTGTCGATTGAGCCTTCTTCGCAGACCTATTGATCTTACTTAATTTTTTTAAAGGGATAATTACTACTTCTACCTTCAGGTTTTGCCTAAGCTGATAAGGGAAAAGGTTAGCTTTCAAAAATTACAAATACTTTACCAACAATGTTTCATTTAACAAGTTTTCCATGTAAGGAGGCATTTATTAAAAATAATAATAAAATAATAATGGAGGACGAAGAAGAAAACGAACTGAACTTTTTTATAAAATAGGCTAGACCTAAGATAAACCTTTTGTAACTATTAATATCAATCATAATGGAACACAACATCCAATACAGTGGAAGATCATTTGCTCTACTAAGTATATAAAAACTTACACTCTTTTTTCTCCAAGGATAATTCAAACTACTGACATTAGTTGTGCAGGTAGGAGTGAAGATGCTATACATATCAATATCTCCAATTTCTTCATCAGCAATTTCCGTAACTTTCTCACACTCTTCTGGGACATGTATGAATGACCCAAAATCGCATAAGATGTTTAACTTCTTGAAGGTCTGATCAGAAATCATACCAACCGACCACATGAATTGGTAGAGTCCTAAGTGATCATGAAAATCATCGGTCAAAGCATTTCCAACCTGATTGAGAAAAGATATGCTGCCTGCTCAATTTTGTCTACACAAGTCACAAGCACATATAAAATATAAAAAAAGTAAAATAAAAAAAAAGTCACAAGCACATATATAACCTACAATCAAATGAATAAAGTTCGTACCATGAAACCTTTAAGATTGATAATTTCATTTCCACTTTTGTTGTTGTGTCTGACAATAGCATGGCTTAGTTGAGGAACATAGTGACCTGTACATTAGTAAATTGGAAATACAATGCTGTAAGATCACAATAACAACAAAAACAGGAAAGATGAAAAAACATCTCTGAGTGAAATACAATTGCTAATTTCAAAGGATGATCAAAGTCTTTTGTTTAGGTAGCTACCACTCCCGAGACCAATGAACAAAGAAAACATTCTTTTCTGGTGTAAGAAATAATTAAGAGTGAATCACATCATAGAAGAACAAAATGCAATTATCAGTTTAACGGTAAGATAAATCCTTGTTATTAGTACTTTGTGTGATAAGTTCATCTAAATATATATGATGATTAAGTCAACCTCAATTCGAAACTCAATACTTGTCAATACATTTACTGATGATTTTGAAATATCTGAAAGAACAAGAAGCATGATCTTTCCCTTTGGACCTTGTCGATGCAAGAAATAATTTACAAAAGCCAGAAGACAGCCACACTAAAATATTTCACAATTTTGGGTCCACCATCAATTATGTTATATGAAATGATGCTCAGGTAAAGAAATTGACAGTGGGGTTATTGGAACTGCCATAAAATTTTAAAGATTCCATAAAAAGCTGACATAATTCCTCATTAGTTTACTATGATGCTAATATAATGTTATACAAGAGAAAGCACAACTGAGCTACGCAGCAACAAAAATATTATATGGTGGCTTCCAGTTCTTTTGTTTCTTGTTCACTAGTATTAATACGCCGATGACATTAGCCAAAAGAAAAAATAAAATAAAAGGTGTATAATAATATTGAACCAACCAGCATAGCTTTCTCCACTTATGTAGAATTCGCTTCCTTTGTACTGTGGAAACCGTTCGAACCATTTTAGCAAAAATGCTAAGTTGTCTGCGGCTGCAATAACAGAATTTGATTCAAAATCAATAAATGGTATGACTAAACAGCATATGAATTGGCTCTATCAGATAGAAGGCAATACCAGTCCTCTTGTCGCCGTTATTCAGTATATCCGAGGAAGTGTTTGAATATGAAAATCCAACTCCAACGGGAGAGTCCAGAAACAATAAATTCGCAGCTGCAAATATGGCAAACCTTGAGCAATATTATCATGAAATCCAGTAATCACTTTGTAACTAAAAAAAAAACATGCTAACAGATGATAATAAACGAATAGGACGAGCACAAAGTACATAAGGAATACAAATGAAGCATGCTGAGTGGGGAAATGAAACGAAACTCAATTGATTTTTCTTACAAACTTATAGGTAAAACAAATATGTACCAAATGTGTAATATATTATGAACTCATATGTACCAAGAAAACTGGACAGACATGCATCAGTTTTGAAGTACTTCAACATTCACTATGAAATCATCCAAACTCAATGCACGAGATGTGGCAAAATACTTCAGATGATATGGAACCACAATAGGTACAATAAAAAATGCAGCATATTCAAAATCCAAATTCTAAGGGGGAGCCTAATATATTTCTTAGTTCTTTTGTACACATATGATGCTGGGATTAGATTCATTCTCAAATTCAAGAGTTTAAGGCTGTTATCAAGCAAGCAAATCCACAAACCGTACCTTTATTCCAAGAATATGGATTCAAGTAAAGAGTCTTCCCATCTTTCTCAATATGAAATGGCCCAATTTCCTCAGCAAGTCCAAATGCAACAGATGAACATCCTGGCCCTGAATATGAAACCAACGTTCATAAAATTCGGCAGTACATTAGCTGCAGACTTCAACAATAACAAACTAAAAATAATAATATCTCAACACACACACACACCGCAATCATCCATTAAATAACACCCATAAACAACGAACACTAATGCATTAACTATCACATACAAAGACACATTTGAGATTGAATTAATTATTCACCTCCATTGAGCCAAAGAACAATAGGCTTGGAAGAAGGGTCCTCATCAGCCTCGAAGAACCAATAAAATAGTGATCTCCCAGATTCTTTACTTACATTCACGTAACCAGCATAGTGCGAAAAGCTCACATTAAAATTTTGCCCAGGAAGCTTTGAAATTCTGTCTAGCTGCTGTTGGTTATGTGGGTCCGAAGACAGTCCTGAGCTGCAACTGATCAGATGGAAGTTGGAAAGGCAGATAATAATGACGAAAATGTTGGAAACCCAATTGGAATTGGACATCTTTCCAGGGTTTCCTGGAATTGGGTTGGGAGGAAAATATTGGAAGCTACTTATTGCAATAGTGGTGTTTAGATCATGAACAATACAAATTTTGGTGATAAGAATTATTGCACACTATCCAAGACGGGTGTACTAGATTAACTCCGTACCATTCAATTTAATCTATAGTACACATTGAGTGATAATTAGGGTTGAGCATGGGACTCGGAGAACCGAACCGAAATCATTCCGAACCGAAAAATATTCGTTGATCATTTGACTTTCTCCGAACCGACCCGAACCAAAAAAATATTTGATACGGTTCTGGATTTCATAAATATCCGTACCGAGAACCAAACCGAACCGTCCCGTACCGTACCGAACCGAAGAACCGAAATTAAGAACCGAATTATAAAAATAAATGCGTGTTATTACTATATTTTATGTCAACTTTGATCCTATATAATTTGAGAATTTTTAAAATACAAATAAAATATAGTAATAACAATTAAGATTCACTTACATTTCATGTTTAGTAATACTTGATCTACAATTGAATTTCTCATGTTTAAAAAAAAATAAATGGAATGAAAGGTTAAAGATTTTAAGAAAAAGATATTTAAACTTTACTTAAAGTTGTCCATACTTACCCTTAGTTTATCTTATAACTAACATGGTATGGAAGATTAAATAAATATTATTTTAATATAAAACTGTATTATATTTTGTTTGAATTTAAGTTTTCAATGTTAGTTGAATTTAGTTTTAACTAAAATTTAGGGTTACTTCTAAAGTTGATTTAAAAATAAAATCTTTAGTATGATGAGGTATTGATGAATGTTGGACTTAAAAAAAACATTTCTTGGATTGCATCGACTGGTGAACTGGCTTAGAGGGAGAACGAAGAAGAAGTTCAATAAAAATAAAATATAACTAGGTGGTCATTCAAAAAAATTTTAAAAATGATAAGAAATCTCCGAATATCCGAACCGAACCAAACCGAGCCGAACCGTTCCGATAGTCCTGAAAACCGAACCGAACTGAACCGAACCGAAAAATAAAAATCTCCGAACCGGACCGAACCGATATTTTGATACGGTTCTGGAGATCGAATTTTAGTGATCTCCGAACTTCGGTACGGTTCTGGAAGTTTATCAATCTCCAAACCGTACCGACCCATGCTCACCCCTAGTGATAACGGGTGTACTAGATTTAACTATGGACATTCAATTTAGATATGATACAAGATAATTTTTATCATGTGTATGATTGACACAAGATAAAATTTTATGGATATAATGTGTTATACATTTGTTACCTTTTTCAAATAATAGGATAACTAATGCATTTACTAATTTGCCCACTAAAAGAATTTTTTTTCCTTTGAAAAAAATTAAAAAAAAAAAATCCTCTTCACAGTTTTACACGCAACTACACAAGAAGTAGAATTTTGTATTTTTGTTTTGTATCTTTTCCATTTCTCCATAGATTCACCATCTATTTTATCTTTATTTTCTTTTTCCAAATCGTGCCAAACGAAACACCACAAATCTGCTCTCATCAAGATTATGCTTCAAACGGTAAAAAGTTGCGACCCACAATAATTTCCCGCATTTTTTTTTGTATCCCCAACTTAGCAATTAGAAGTCGCGGAGCAGTTGACGAAAGCTTCGAGAGAAGGAGAGGAAGGAATTGGGCAACGCATGTGTGTACGACATGGTTTGTGGTGGGCGGAAGATGGGAAGGTGCCTATCTGAGGTTGTTGGGAGGAAAAGGGACAGCGGGATTTGAGGCGTAGTGCGAGCAAGAAGTGTCAGAAAAGCGATGGAGGCGGTAGCGGGTGGTGACGGCGATGATTGTTCGTACATGGAGGATGAGATCAGCGGCGGGTGCAAACATTTAGGAAGGAGAGGTTTTTTAGGGTAAATATGTAATTTCTTGATTTTTCTACTATACAGACATACCCAATCTTACCCCCTGAGGCCGGATCAAATTGTCCTGGAAAACCACGATTTTTCTATTGTGCATCACGTGCCTAATCTTATCTGCCAGGCCGAAATCGTGGGAAACAAACGAGTGATAAAGGGTGGATTCAAGGCCTAATCCTATCATGTCCAGACCAACAGACATGCTCTTAATCTATAGCACACATTGAGTGATAAGAGATAAGATTTGTGATTAAATGACTTCTACAAATAAATGTGGAGAAAAATTTTATTATTAGTTTTGATATTTGGTTATCGATATATATTGAAAGAGGTTGATAGAACAATCTAAAATAGTAACTTTTACCTTGTAATTAAATAATCTGAAATAATCTATAGTGCACATCGATTGATAAAGAGGTTTTGAAACACCTCTTTCGGCCGATGTACATTGCTGCTTCTTTTCGTCAAGTCGCAAGTCACAGCTCATCAGGTCTCCAAGTCGCAGGTGCGTGCTCAGCTGGGGCACTGGCTGCGTCTTCAGGCACTAGGGCTACGTCCCGTACGTACGGTGCAGCTATGGTGTTGCGGATGTTGCGGGTCGTTGCTGCGCTGTGGCGTTGTGATGAAGATCGTATATCCCGACTCTTTGGATTGCTTCGAAACTTGTACTGACGCTTTGATTTCTAAGTGGGATAGGTTGCTAATACCCGTGTCGACGCGTTGGTACTTCGCAGTTGTGTGACGAAAGACGCGTGATAGGCCTTCTTTTGACACGGTTTGTATGATAAAACTCACTGGAATTTTAACACACAAGAGGTTTTGCCCAAGTTGGATGATTTTCTAATTAATTCTTGAATGATAAATTTGAATGAGTACATAAGCCTATTCATAGGATAGAAATCTAATTTTATGGTGCTGGTGAAATGGACTTCACTCGGGCTCCTTCAACTTGGATGGCCTCCGTATTTGCAAGAACTCAACCCGGACTTCTTGCAATTTTTCAGCTTCTGACAACAGATCTCTTGGTTTTAATGTGGTTGACGATGAACCTTCCTTGCCACTGTCTAGTGCTTCTTTGGTGAGCGGATGAGTCTATCCATTTTCCACGCTCTCTCATGCACCTTTACCAAGGGATCGCAAGAAGATTGTCATCATAGATTTCCAATATGAATAATTCGATCCATCCAATTGCGGAGGCCTGGACATGGATCCACCATCGTGCTTCATGGTTACCCGTTAATAAGTCCTCAAGATCTTCGTAAATAACGTACGGAAACACGCTTTGGTGCCAATTGAAATTTTGGGGAAGGTATACAGAATTGCGCTAAGTAAATAACTCAATAAACTTGAATGAAAGTTCGAACAATTTGCAGAAGATTGGTTCTACAAAACATGAACCTNCTCCCCTCTGGAACTCTTTTCATTCGTATAAGTGTTTCGGCCATTACACTAAGGTTTTACAATGCAGACTCCCTCTCTACTACCTTCAGTATAACCACCTATACAATTACGTTTCCGACTACAAATCCTTTGTAAATTTTTCAACTTGAATACCTCAAGTTGTTCTAAGTGTTCCTCCCGAACACTTACCCAAACAAAATGAATATAGTTTTTTCTCTAAGAGATCGAGAACAGGCTCTTAACTCACCACCCAATAAAATAAAGTCAAACTTACAAAAAAATGAATAGAACACTCAAGAACAAGCTCACGGCACTCAAACTTCTCACATGAACAAAAGACACAATTTTCCACTATGTCTTCGTGCCTTCTTTTTTTATCTCGCACACTCATATGGAATGTCTCCATCTTCAATTTATTTTCTTCAAATACTGCATCCAGGTTCACTTCACTGCCAAGTCACACTCGATAAGATAAGTTCCTTGATTGATCTGCTACTGCCGAATAACATATGTTGATCACGCGGCTTAAAACACTTCACATGGTAAATGCAACTGTTCCTTGTTTAAACGTTTGTTTAAACGTATCTCAAAGATATTTCTCTTGATTCCCTGCACAATTAATAAACATATCAATAATTTCAAATGAATAATATCAAGGAATAAAGAAAAATAAAATAAAATAAAACAAGAACTTCCTTAAATACTCCAGCCTGTAGTTATTAGATGATGAAGGTTTCATGCTTCACCGGAGTTTGTCGATTTAGTGCCAAACTTCAAATAATTACAAAAGGAATGACTCGCGTTCTTGCTCTTAAGTCTTAGGTCTCAATTTTAGTTTCTGTCTTTTTCTGTTTGTCTTTTGTCTTTTGGTTGTTTTCTTGTATTCCTGTTGTTGGTTGGAAAATGGGAACCTAGCTAGGCGGTTGTTGCAGTGGTTAGGTTCTTCTTTTGTGAACTTCTCTATGTCTGTTGGAGTAGTCTAAGGTTGTTGTTTTTGCCTTAGAGCACCCACAATTCATTGAGTCCAATATTACATATGTGGCATATAAATGGATTTAAGTCCTAAATGACAAGGACAAACTCAAGTAAAAAAATCCAAAAGTTATCTAATGCAAAAATAAAATACTAGGTCTAGAATATCTGTCAACCAATAGAAATGATCTAATATTTTTTCTATATTAAAAGGCAAATTAAATTAGAAATAAATGTTGAGTGTTCAGGTTTGTACTTGGGCTCATAGACCCAAGTGTGGACTCGGTCTCATTTTTTGATTGCCACATAAGTTAGACCATGTCTAATTTTAATTGCATTGGAAAACATTTTTTTATATAATAAGTCTATTTCCTATGTGGCATGTGATATTTTTCTATGAAACCCAAAGCATTGTGGGTGCTCTTAGCTACGGAGTTGTGTATCTAAGCCAATCCATGTTTGTCCTTCCATGTTTTCCTTTCTGTATTTGCCAGGTTTTACCATTGTCGTCGAACTTTGTTTCCTTTTGAGTTTTATATTATCCTCTATCGTTTCGAAAAAAAAAAAAACTATTTATATTATAGTTATACTTTTCTTAAATTTATTCCATCTTATAAAGTTAAAGAAATACTTCTATATTTCTACAGTTGGTTTCAAAATGAATCTTTAATATGGACTATTGATGAATGTTTTTCTAAATAGAAAAACTTGAAACTTGAAAAACAGATAGAAATCTCCAAAGTTCCGAGTCGAACCCTATTGTTCCGATAGTCCAAAATACTAAAAACCATTCTTATAGTACTCAATACCCAACCAAACCGAACCGAAAAGTAAAAATCATCGTACCGAACCGTCCCGATTTTTGTTAAGCTTTAGAGAATCAATTTTAGTGATTTACGGTTCCGGAGATTGAGCAGGTGCTCACCTAAGTGCAATAGATAATCATCAAGTTGAAGCATAACAAATAAACATTTTTAGGCAAAAATATTACAAGGGGAATATGAATAGAATCGCTCAAGTCGAGGGCTACTTCAGTCCCATAACAAAACGTACAAATAACCCTTTGCGTTAGAACACAATAAGCTCTACATAACAATTAAAACAAAAACTAAACATCAGCTTCAGTTCAACCGATTTACTTTCAGGTATGGCAAGGCACCAATGACATTGTTATAGTCACTACGATCAACTTGCACCTGCAAATAAAGAACACAACTCCAAAACTCATTCATGAGACGATTAGCCAGTAATTGCAGGAAAGAAAAAAAAGGAGTAGAAAATAAAAGGACAGAATTGGTAAAACGGGCCAGTCAGTTCAATAGGGACAATCTGGAAGTCACGGATTCCACGGATCCTTTCAAAACATAGTAAAGCATAATATCAGCAGGAGACAACACAAAACTATTTGCATATTTATTTCTCTTTCAGTTACATGTTTACGTGGTCGAACCATAATGTACCAACTCTAACGAGTTCAACTTATTGTTTTCACCACCTTCAAAAATCCATGAAGGAATGATCCTGTAGCAAATAATCAAATGGTGGTTGATGGTTTTCAGTGGTAAGGATGATATTTGTTAATGTAATAACCTCAATTCTGTAACACGAGACCTAATTAGTAACTATACATGTACAGAAGCTGGAACACAGCACCAAACCATATTACATAACCTATTCCAACAAAATTATTATACCATAACAATAAGTAAAATATATAATTCAAAACACGTAAGCTGAAGCAAAAATGAAATTAGGGAGTACGAAATACTCTAGGGTATTGAATAAAGCATGGATCAATGCTCTTTGTATCCTTAAGAGGCACAATTTAAAATTTTACAAGCAGGTAAAGTTCATGTCTTCAGAGCAGATAGATTGACCTCCTCCAAAAATTGATTTACCATTTTTCAGTAAAAGTTCTAGCGAATTCCACTGGGAAGAGGTAAATGTCAAGCTTAAAACCAGTCGTGCGCCACAACAACCTCCGTACCCTTTCAGAAAAACACTCCTAACATTTCTATGCTTCGACTAAAGAACTGTACATGTAGCTCTCAATTTCACATGAAAACTCGAATATTTATAATCTCTCTGTAACTTTATTAGAAAGTTCATCTATGCTGTAACATATTCTTCATCTAACTTTATTAGATAGATTGACATCCCAGCTAAACACCATTCAAACCCTATCCCTTAACTAATTCTATTGTCACTAAGCGCGAAGATTCACGAACTAATCCAGGTAATTAAACTCTTCTTACCCTTTAGGTTATACTTCATGATGCTCTACAAGAACTGTGACATTTATCTAAATAGCTCGCTGCTCATTCCTGCTACATTTCTCACTAAGTAAAAATTACACAAATTTCAGATTTCACCACCGCATATACTACACGAAGGTGAACAATCTGCGCACAATGAGAACAGTACCTGAATTTAATAATTTAATCGAGCAATAGATTTTTAGCAAAAAGAAAGACAAACCGTTTTAGAGAGTCTCAATCTCCTCTTAGTGTTCTTCTTTCTGAGCAAGTGCTGCTTCCCTGCTCTTCTCCTCATTATCTTCCCACTCCCCGTAACCCTAAATCGCTTGGCCGAAGCCTAAATTTTCCCATTCGAAAACTGCAAATATTAGAAAGCAAAAATACCCGAAAACACAAACACGCACACGGAAATTCCAAA